>PVJL010018503.1:0-15800 GCA_004026885.1 Lyroderma lyra | reverse complement strand
GGCGGGGGGGCGGGGAAAAGACAGTATCACTCTGGCTGTTGAATTGGGGAAAGGCTCGTGGAGTAGGAAGAGTGGAAGCGTGGGGCCCACGGAGGATGTTGTGCAGCAGGCTGGTCCGGGCGGGCTGGTGGCTTGGGCAGGTGGTCCTAGTGGCGGAGGAGGTGAGAATGTCAGATTGGCGACTTACTTTGAAGGTAGAGCTGACTGAATTTACTGATGGGATAGGAGATAAGAGTCAGGATAGCATCTTGGTTTTTTAAGGTTTGAGGAACTAGGGAAGGATAAACACCAGTAAATGCCACAGATTCATTTTCTAAATATTTTAGTGTATGTGCTGCCGAAACGAGCACTCATTTTTTTTTTAAAATAAGGTTTGTCAAGAGACTTAGTTTCTAGTCTTAGCTCATCCCTTGACATTTCTGACTCTTGGTTGCTTCATGTGGACAGCATGGTATAGAATGTTTGCAGTGAGACCAGCAGGCTGCGTCAGCCATAACAAGCCTTACTTTTAACAGGGCATGTGATTGTCTCGTGATACTTTGTCGAAGAACTGGGGAAGTTTTCGTGCAATTGCATGCCTAGATACTTTAACACCTGTTCTCCAAAAGTATTAATGAATTAATCACTAGCTTACAAAGAGTTAGCAGTGAGATGAAATACTTTGGCTTTGATCCTATTTTATTAAATGTGTTTATCACTGACTTGGATGAAGACGTACATCACTTGATTAGTATATGTAGGGTTGTTGGAAGCTGCCTTTTTGGGGAGGATGCAGTTGGGATTTTATAAAAGTTTTGCTTGAATGAAGCCATCTCTAAGTGATTGTTACTGATGAATAGCTTCAGTTAACTTCCTAATGTACCTACTTAAATGTACATGGTGGGCTTTACAATAGGAGTAATAGGATTTTTGGGTGTTAAATGGTAGTAGGTAAGAAAACTCTAGGTATAATGTCTCATGGATATATTTATCGGGTTGGTGCAAAACGAATTGAGGTTTCAGACAATGAATTTTAATTCATTTTAACTGGGCTCAAACACATCTCTATTAATCAAAATAGGAAACATTCAATCAACACACTTTTGCCAACAAGAAATAAGTTTGCTGGGAGTTCCCTGGTGGTGTAGTGGCTTAAGGCTTCAGTGCTGGCACTGTCAGTGCTGTGGCCTGGGTTCGATTCCCAGCCGGGGAACTACCCACATACCTCCCCCACCCAAAAAAAAAAAAAAAAAAGTTTGCTTATTTCTGTAGTGTAAAACTCATGCTTTGGGATTCGATGGACTGTTGGAAAGCATTTTCTGTATCCTGCTGGTTGTGGAAATATTTTCCCTGCAAAAAGTTGTTGACATACTTGAAGAAGTGGATAGTGGGTTGGCTAGAGGTCAGGTGAATATGGAGGATGAGGGAAAACTTCATAGCCCCATTCGTTCAACTTTTGAGGCACTGGTTGCGTGACGTGGTCGGGCATTGTCATGGAGAACTGGGCCCTTTCTGTTGACCAATCCCGACTGGGGGCGGTGCAGTTTTCAGTGCGTCTCATCTATGTGCTGAGCATACTTCTCAGAAGTAATGGTTTTGCTGGGATTTAGAAAGCTGTAGTGGATCAGACCACCAGCAGACCACCAAACAGTGTCCATGACCTTGTTTTGGGTGCAAGTTTGGCTTTGAGAAGTGCTTTGGAGCTTCTTTTCAATCCAACTGCTGAGCCAGTCATCACCAGTTGTCATATAAAATCCACTTGTCATTGCATGTCACAATCCAATTGAGAAATGGCTCATTGTTGTTGCATAGAATAAGAGAAGATAACACTTCAAAATGATGATTTTTAAAAATTTCTGGTCAGCTCATGAGGCACCCACTTATCGAGCTTTTTCACCTTTCCAATTTGCTTCAAATGCAGAAAGACCGTAGAATGGTCTATGTTGACTTCTTTGGCGACTTCTTGTAAGCTTCGATGATTGCTCTCAGTTGGTCATTGTCAATTTCCGATGGCCGGCCACTATGCTCCTCATCTTCAAGGTTCTCCTCTCCTTTGCAAAACCTCTTGAAGCACCACTGCACTGTACGTTTGTTAGCAGTTCCTGGGGGCCAAATGCGTTGTTGATGTTGTGAGTTGTCCCTGCTGCTTTACAACCCATTTTGAACTCAAATAAGAAAACTGCTTGGATTTGCTTTGTGTTTAACATCATTTCCATAGTCTAAAATAAATATGAAATAAACAGCAAGTAATAAGTCATTAGCAAAAACATATAGCGAGAAATGTGCATTAAAATGATGTATAACATAACCCCATTTACTTAAGCATGTATTCCAATATCAAACATAGAATTTCAACAATGCAAAAACTACAGTTACTTTTGTACCAGCCTAATAAACGTTAGTAGCACTCCTCTCAGTAAAAAGGGGTACCAGCCTTGCTTATTCTTGCTGCACATTGATTGGTTTTTCAGTTATGAATTATTTGGTCAAAAAACTTTTAAGGAAAGTCAGTTTGAATCCTTCCAAAAATTTGTTTCATTTGTGTATACTTGAGTTGACATTTCTTATCTTGCAAAAAGCTTTCTTACTTAAAGAAGTTTTCAGCCAGTTAGTTTGGTTCCAACTACGGGAAGAGTGTGGGTGATGTATCTTCAAATCATTACTGTAGTGTTGAAGATAACAAATCTATAATAATACACATAATACTATATCTACCTTTTGGAAATTAATTTACTGTTTCCACTTTGTCATTAAAATATTCACTCTGAAGGCAAGAAACACTGTTTCCCTGTGTTCTGTGCTAATATGTAGCATCTTACACGCTTTGGTGCTGAGTATGTTACATTGTAAGTAACAAGAAGAAAGACTTGGTTGTTCTTAACATTCTGAACAGTGCCAGTATTATAATTTTATTTGCATTTAAGACCCAGCCCTTGAAAAAGTAATAGACTGTCTGCAGTGTCTCAAATGTGAAATATAGGTAGGGTGTTTCAGAGAAATTTCTGTGCAACTGTGCCTTATGGTTTGAAGTTTGAAATTTTCTTGAGTAAGTCATTGCTACCTGACATTTTCTAATGTTGGTGGTAATGCAGACTTCAGTATTTGTCACTCCCTGTATTCACAGGAGGTTTCACCTTCATTTGTTTTGAGTTTTGTGTGGGAGTTTTAGTGTGTACTTTTCTCTAATTTTTTTCCCCCTAGCAGAAAATTTTAGTATTTATACAAGTGTACATTCTTAATGTTTCTTTTGTAGATAATTTTTGACCCAGTGTTTTTTCTCTAGCTGCATCCAGGCTGTGAGCCAGGGAGACCTAAGGAGTTGAGAGAGGTCCACTGACTGAGCTGGGGAGAGCATTTCCTGGATGAAGTGGATTAGCAAATGAGACATCTGTGCAAACTTAAAAAAAAGATGATATTCATGCAACAAAATTGATCACTTTAAAGTGGGCAGTTTAGTTAGTGGCAGTTAGTACATTTACAGTGTTGTTCAGCCACCAGTTCTATCTAGACCCAAAACATTGCATCACCTGCAGAAGAAACTCTGTGTCATGAGGCAGTTACTCCCTACTGCCCCCTTCTCCTCCCTGGCTCCACCAAGCTGCAATTTTTTTTTTTTTTTTTTTTTTTTTTTTTTTTTTTTTTTTTTTTTTTTTTTTTTTTTTTTTTTTTAAATGTAGGTAGCTCCCTGGCTGGGAATCGAACCCAGGCCACAGCGTTGACAGCTCCAGAGCCTAGGCACTACACCACCAGGGAACTCCCTCAAGCTGTATTTTGTCTCTTAGGGTTTTACCTGTTCTGGTATTTTAGATAGTGGAATCATACAGTATGTGACCTTTTTTGTCAGGCTGCTTTTCAGTTTGCATGTTTCTGAGGCTCATCCAGTTGTAGCTTGAATCAGTACTTCATTCCTTTTTTATGACTGAATAATAATCCATTGTATGTACATGCCACAATTTGTTTACCTATTCATCCATTGATGGCTATTTGGGTTGCTTCCAGCCTTTTGTATGGTTATGAATAGTGCTTCTATGAATATGTATTTGTTTGGTTCACTTTTGATGATATATGGAGAGTGGAACTCTAATGCTAGGTTTAAATTTTTGGGGAACCACCAAACTGCCCCCTCCCCCCATAGCATTTTCTATTCCCTCTATCAATGTATGGAGGTTTCTCCACATTTTTACCAACAGTTGTTAGTTTTGTTTTTCTTTTCCCTTTCTCTTTTTAATTGTAGCTATCCTTTTATGGGTGTGAAGTTATACCTCATTGTGGCTTTTATTTGCCTTCTCTTAACGATTAGTGATGCTGAGCCTCTTTTCATGTGCATGTTATTTGTGTATCTTTGGAGAAGTGTCTGTTAAGTCCGCAGCTCAATTTTTAATCAGATTGTCTTTTTGTTGTTGAGTTGTGTTTGTTATATATTGAAGATACTAGACCCTTACAGATAGATGATTTGTTAACATTTTCTCTTCTGTTGGTTGTCTTTCAATTTCTTGATAATGCTCCTTGGTGCAGAAAACTTTTTAATTTTGATGCAGTCTAATTGATATATTTTTTCTTTCGTTGCAGAGGCTTTTGTTTGTATAATCTAAAAACCTGTTGCCAGATTCAAGGTCCTGAATCATTACCTCTGTTTTATTCTTAGAGTTTTAGGGTTTTAGCTTTTATATTTAGGTTGTTGATCCACTTTGAGTCAATTTTTGTATGTGGAGTAAGGTATGAGTCCACCTAAAGTTTTTTGGACTGTGGATATCTAGTTGCCCCAGCATTGTTTATTGAAGAGACTGTTCTTTTTCTGTTGAATGGTGTTGGTGTACAAATCCTACTTTTGTGTATACGAGGGCTGTCCGGAATGTATCCAGCCAGGTAATATGAAACATAAAGGCATTTACAACTGGATTTTTTTCCCTGGACAGCCCTCATATGTATATGGGTTTATCAAGCATTCACTTCTAAGGAGGAGCTGTATATAAGAAGGTTTTGGGGGGTGGGTCACAGTCTGGCTTTTGGTGGTAAATAGGGATTTGTCATTTGAATGCAAAATTGCCTTTATAAATATAACTCTTTAAAATTAAGTAATTAAATTAGTACTGATTTTATTTTGGCCTTTTATAAAACCTGTTTTGTTTGCTTGTTGGTAGTTCAATACTGTGGAAGTGGGCTTACTAGGTGTCTTTTCTGAAAATTTGTAGTTTATTCTGTAATTTATTCTCAAGGTAAATTATTAATGGATTTTTAAAAATGAGAAACAACAAAGAAATTATATTGATAAATTTGCTTTGTTTTGTTTAGCTCTTAAACATTTTAAATATGTAACTTTTTTTTTGTCTTTTCTCAAATGATTAAATTGGCGAAATTTTTGAGTTAGAGCAATTAAGGGAGTTAAGGTGAGAGCAAATATGAATGCTAGCTTTCAAGGTTTATTCTTTTTTTTTTTTTTTTTTTTTCCACAAAAGTACTTTTTATTCGAGGCAAGAAGTCTGGCTGCAAGGATTACAGTTCCAGGCAGCCAGAACCCAACTGTTAGTGGCGCTACTTTTCACTTTGTAGATTCAACTTAGTCAGAAAAGGGTACTGAGGTTGTACCTTCCCCAGCTGCACAAGAAGGGCCACGAAAACTGGAAGACTTCTAATCTATTGCTACTGCTCCTGGGACCCAAAACCAAGTTGGCCGAGCCCTCACTGGCTGGTCTGCAGGTTGCTGACCCACGGCTGAGGGACGCTGGCCGCACTTCACCGCACACAGGGAGAACGAGGTGGGGGAAACAGCAGGTCACATGGGGACGAGCAGGCACCCACAGCTTCAAAACTCTTCATGGAAGGGATAATTCTTGTGGGAGGCACAGCTCACCAAGGCACAGACCCTCCCTCCAGTTCCTGTTGTAGCTGAGTAAGGTGGTCATATCCTCCATGCTCAGTTCAAAATCAAAGACCTGGAAGTTCTCAGCAATGCGTTCAAGTGTCACAGACTTGGGGATCACGACCAAATTCCTCTGCATGGGGAACCGGATCAGAACCTGGGCTGTGGTTTTCTTGTACTTGTCAGCTATTGCTTTGATCCTGGGATCTTCCAGTAGGGAAGGGACCTCAGGCTTGCCCCAGGGCAGTCACCTCAATGCCCTTGGAGTGGCAGTACTGGATTAACTTCTCCTGAGTGAGGTATGGGTGGCACTCGATCTGGTTAACTGCCGGCTTATACTTCAAGCCAGGCTTGTTTAAGATCTCGATTTGGAGATGGTTGAAATTGGAGACTCCGACAGCTCTTACTAGCCCCGCGTCCACCAGCTCTTCCATGGCCTCCCACGTGTCCACAAAATCGGTGTCACCGAGAATCACATTGCCTTTGGTGTCCAGTGGGAAAAAGTCACTCCTAGCCTTGAAGCCCGTTGGCCAGTGAACAAGGTAGAGGTCCAGGTAGTCCAGCTTCAGGTCACTGAGCGTCTTCTGGCAGGCTCCTTTCACCAGGTGTTTGTCGTGGTACGTGCTCCACAGCTTGCTGACGTTGAAGAGATCCTCACGCTTCACCACCTGCTCCTTGAACTTCTCCTGGATGGCCAACCCCACCTCGTTCTCGTTCTGGTACACGTGAGCGCAATCGATGTGGCGGTACCCGAGGTCAATGGCCACCTTCACAGCCTCGGTCACTTTGCCTGGAAGGGACTTCCAGGTGCCCAGCCCCACCAAGGGCATCTTGGCGCCGTTGGAGAGCACGAGGTGTCCGGGCATGACGACTGAGCTCTGCAGACCCCAATGCAAGAACCGCCTCAAGGTTTATTCTTGTATCTTGTTTAGGGATATGTGTGGGTGTTTGTGAGTGAGTGAGAGAGAGAGAGAGAGAGAGAGAGAGAGAGAGAGAGAGTAGAGAGAGAGAGAGAGAGAGAGATAGCACTTTTACTCTTTTGAAAATTAATTTGCCTTAAATATACACCAAAATCAAACTACAGACAATACTGCAGCTCAATAGAAAATATAAGTATTTTAAGATTTGATGAACTGGACCAGAAAAAGACTTCTTGATTATTTGGAAGAATAACTGGAAAAAAATTAAAAAGCAGCATATGCTATTTTTCCCCCTCTTCTTTTCATTTAATAGAACAATAGTAATCGTAAGAGTAGACTGACCAGATGTACCTTTTTAACAGGATGGTATGTCTGGTCAGCCTACTTAAGATTGAATGTTAAAAATAAAACTAAAGCTTTTTAATCATTAATATGTTTCTCAAGTACATTTTTAAGCATGTAGAAGAAGAGAGAAGGTAATTTTTAAAAGGTTGATAATATTGCCAGTTAATGTTAAGAGCATGTTCATAAAGCCATAAACACATGGAGGCCATAGTACTTAAACTCTTATATTCTGAGTGACTGATGTGTAATAGAAGCTAATTCTATTTTGATTGTAACTCTTTGCTATATTGAAAAGGAGATTTACAGTGATGAAAAATTGTGAGTCTTCTATTAGCATATGTACAATTTTAAAATAATATAGTAATATTTTCACAGAAATTAGAAATATGTAAAGGGCGATATTGTGAACAGGAGTTTTTCTTTTTTCATTTTCTTTTTTTTGCGGGGAGGGGTAACTCCCTGGCTGGGAAATGACCCAGGACGCGGCGTTGAGAGCGCTGAAGCCTAGCCACTACACCACCAGTCAGTTTTGAAATATTGAGTAAATCAAGCAGTTTTTTATATATGACAGATTCTGTTTTCACTTTTTTGGATTTGTTTATTTTAGTTAGGGTATGACTCCTTGGTTTATTTGAAAATATTACCTGGGTTTTGTTTGAAAACAGGAATTTTACTCATGCATGTCAATTGGCATGTAATCATTTGATTTGTAATTGTCTTTGGCGTGCAGTACACAGCTAAAAACTGGACATGTGAAATACCTATAAGTTACTGCTCTCCAGTGCCAGGATTTTATTCTGGGGTCTAGTGGCAGAGACTGAAGGACACTGTCCTTGAACCAAGGAATTGTATGACTCTTAAACCCAGCCTGTGTCCTTGGGTTAGCTGTTTTCTTTAACCCTACCAGACCTGAGGCCCTGAACCTAACTGTCCCCTATACCTGGGCTCCTGAGCATTAAAGAGAAAAAACGAACATGATAGAGAAAAATGTTAGTTCCATGCAAACAAGCGGTCAGAATAAGATGGAACTTGGAGTCATGTTTCTCACGTACGAGGCAAAGTACCGAACACTAAGTACCGCGGTCTGGCGGCAGGTCCGGACACGACCGACAAATCGGTACAGCGGGCTGGTGGTGGGGTTAAGCCACAGCTTCATTTCATTAAAAAAAAAAAAAATCTTGTTTTTCAATTATGGTTGACATAAAATAATTATGTTGGTTTTAGGTGTAGAACAGAGTGATTAGATATTTATATGACTTAGAAAATGATCACCCTGATAAATCTAGTACCTGTCTGACACCGTACATAGTTATTACAACATTATTGACTATTTACGGTGTATTTTACACATTTCATTCATTTTGAAATGAAGTTGGAATAAGCATGGCTTATCGGTCAGTGTAGTAGCAAAGGTGTTCCTATGCAAAGAGCTAGTTCTGCTCACAATTAAAACAACTGCTCAAGTGTTTTCCCTTCATACACACTATTCGTTCACTCCCTCCCGCCCCCCATGTGCAGCTGAAGTGCTTCCTTTTTTATCAGACAGAATATGTGCATGGGGTTGATACTTAATAAAATCAATGTGTTTTACTGCTTCGACAAGAACACTCAAGTGAGACTGGCATTATTGGTTTATAATGACCACTAGTGCATGTTGGGGCCACTACCTTGAGTAAGTGCTAATGTAACCAGCACTTCTACCTACCACTGCTTTTACGTTGTTAGTGCTAACGTCAATACAATGAAAAAGGCAAATGATATCTTGGTATCATATAAAAATAGTTTTGATCGTCTGGATTTTTTGGGGTTTGTGAAACATACTTTGAGAATTGCCGGGAGAGATGGGCATTCCCTCTTTTGGATTGCTGTGACAGCTCTTGTTGCCCTAGAAAAAAAAGAAAAAAGAAAAATCTAGTGAAAATCTAATTTTGATATAATAGAGAAGGGGAAAGAACAGATGTTTATGACTTCCCCATTATTTAAGCATCAAGTTATTGCCCTGTGAACTAGCTAATTGTTGTTTTTTATTTGCAAATGAGGTAAACACATCCTGAGAGGTTAAATAGCTTGCCTAAGGTAATAGAACTAGTAATTAGTGGCTAGTGGGCTGGAACTAATTTCTGGGTGAGATTAAAGTCTGTATGCTCGTTCCTTAGCCACATTGCTTCTAGAAGAGTCTAATCGGAAGGTCAGGCTAACTGTCACCCTGTCCTTGTAATGTCTGTGTCCTTGCACCCGTTTTTTTCTTATCTTGTCATCAACTTTCTATTAAGAATAACAGGGATCTTGGTTAGATAAACAGCTGATATTTTCATGATCTTTGATCTCACTTGTAAAATTGGAATAAGATCAAGGAATAAAATGCTGCCAACATAGTTTCTCTGGTGAGTTCTCTGGTTTTGGGAATTATTTGTACTGATTTGCTGTGGAAGCACTTAGTGAACATGGAATGGAGGTAAGTAGGACAGGGGAGTGCGTACTGTGCTTCCCTCTCCTAGTCCTCGAGACCCTGCCGACTGAGCAGAAGACAGACCACGGGAGTTAACGCCACTTTCCAGTCCTTTCTGAACAGTACTTTGAGAGGTCGTTTCCACTGCTTATAGAACGCTTTCCTTTCAAGTTCAAAGGAATAATTTCCTTAAGGTTAACTAAAAAACATGTCTTTTCATTTAGTACCCTATTTTTGCTTTGTCTAAAAAGACTGGGAGTTTCAGGATACCAACTAAGTAAGTTCAGAAAATTTTCAGTGACTCTCATCTGTAATTTGAACACGAGTTAGTAGGAAAACAATCATACAACCTCAGAATTAACAAAAGTTTATAATAGAATCATGCCAAATATAGTTAACTTAGGTTTTTATTATTTGTGTGTTCACTGAGAGTATTTCTGAACTTGCCAAAGGGATGAAAATACAGATGTGTATAGAATGACATAATACTGTAAGGGATTTAAGGGATTATCTACTCAAGTGGTTTTAGAACTTTAAAACAGCAGAACCTTTTCTTTAATTGAAATTGTATCCAGGACTCCAGTATTTAAAGCATAAAAGGCAAATGGTTGAAGTAGTCATGAGTCTGGATTTGCCGCTTGTGCTGGGGAGGGTCTGTCTGCCACCGGAGGGAGCGGGGGCCCTGGGCGGGAGTCAGGCAGCTTTAACATGCCCTGCGCCTTCATTCCGGGCCAGGGGCCGGCCCGTTGAACGCACTCATCGAATTCAGCTTCTGAATTCTGTCTCCAAAGTAATAGGACCAGAGAGCTTAAGTCGGTTGCCCAGGGCTTTTAGTAGTTTTAAAAAGCCTTTTGGTCACTTCAGCTAGTGGCATGTGTGGGTGTCACTTTTCCCGATGAGAGAGACAACAACTGTGTTCGTGGGAAGGAAATTTGAATTCACAAAGGAGTATAAAAGGGAAAAAAATACTTCACTAATTAGAGATGGATAATATTTTGGTATTGATCTTTTTAGTTTCCTAATGTTTCTTAATTAGAAAATTAATGTACTCACCATACCATTTTGTTGAGTCTTTTTATAAGGTTAACAGTGTGTTCCAAAGCGTATCCCCTTTTTTCTAAATACTTTTTGTGAGAATGATTATTTAATAAAATGTTACCAAATTTGAACAGTTTATTTAATGTTCCCCTTAGTTGAGCATTTAGGACTTTTTGCAGTGTTTTTTGGGGGGCTGTTATGTTTAATGTGATGAACACTTAATGAGCAAGAAATTTCTGGAACATGAACTTACAGATTTCAAATTACTGAATCAACAGGTATTTAAAAATATATTATCATCTTTGGAGGCTACTTTATTATACTTTCACAAGTCATGTTATTAAACTCTTGTGAGTTCTGGTCGATGCAGTTAAAACAAATAGACAAATCATTATTTTAATTTACATTTGATTATAAATGAGGTTAAACTTTCTCTCTCTATATTATTAGCTGCTTCTGTTTTTTAATTTATACATTCCCAGTTTCTTTACTCTGCCTGTTTTTCTATTTGGATGTTTTTTTCTCTTTTTAAAAAAACAAGAGTTCAAGAAGTGACTGCAGGGGTGTGTGAAAAAGGGGAAGAAATCAAGAAGTACAAATTCATAGCCACCAAATAGTTACAGGGAAGTGAAGTGCAGCATAGGGCATATAGTCAGTAACATTGTAATAACTACATGTGGTGTCAGATGGAAACCAGATCCACTGGAATATGGATTTTGTAAGTTATAGAAATGTCTCATCACTATGCTTGTACACCTGAAACCAACATAAGGATGTACGTCAGATGTAATTGAAAAATAAAAAGAAATGAGAAAAGAAAAAAACACATTCATGTGACTCTCCACTCTGCACCTCCTCCCACACCCCCAATCCCTGTCACATACGTTGCCATTTTTTACTCAGGATTAAAAAGATCATTAATTATCGGCAGAAAGAAGTTTTAACTTTTTTATCTTTCATTGCATAAGTCTGATTATCTCTTCTTTTGTGATGTTATCAGCCACTGATGACCATTGCCTACATCCATAAATTCATTAGGTGTTCCAAAATGCTGATATTGTTATTTTATCATTTTTTACTTGATTTATTTCCTGGAATATTTTATAGAGAACTTTTCCTATATCAACTTGTTTGGCTATTTCAGGTGCCGTTTGTATTGGAAAGTCAGTATACGTGCTTGATTCTTTCCTTTTATTTAGTGCAGGGCTGGGCAAGACGTCTATCGTGGACCGCCAAGCAATTTTAGGGTGACTGCCTGAATAATAAAATAAATAGCCAGTGGACCGTGGCACTTGGAGAAGTAATCCTTGCCCTGACCAAGTCTGCCCAGGCCTGATTTAGTGGATTCAAATTAGTTAACTGAGACTAGCTTCTTCCAGAATGACTTAATACATGACTTAGGGGTTTAAACATTTTTGTTATTATTATACTTACTGATGCAGTAGCACCTTCAACACTGCTAACAGTGACAGCTGAGTCCTGCTGTCAGACCTCAGCTCTTGCACATGCAGTCTGGAATTGAGCCACATGTTCTGAGATGCCTAGATGAAGTATTGTTAATTAATTTGTTACTGATCAGCACAAAAAATATTTGATTAACTATGTATTTCTTCACCGTGCTAGGGATATAGTAAATTAATGTTCTGGAGAAGATAAAGCAAGGTGGTGTGATAGCACTAGTGAGGGTGCTAGTTTAGGCACCTGTGAGCAGAATACTGTGCACCTGGAGTCGTAAGCTAAACACCTTGCCTTTAAACGCATCACACCCAAACCATGGAGCCATCAAATGGGGCTGAGTTAACCGAGTTTGTGGGTAGAGAAGGAACCATATCCTGAATGTGCCATTGAAAATGGAACTCAGAAATATCTAGGTAATGCTTTAAGATGGAATTAAGTTTATTAAGACTTGGGAGACTGTACTTATAATTCCTTTAAATACTTGGGATAAAAATAATGCTATTTAAAATGGCGGCCTCTATCCCACAGTGAAACCTTCAGGAAAGAAATTGCTTGGCTGTGAAGTTAAAAGGCTCCAAAATTTCTGTCTCGCGGGTGTGTTGTCTTTGAAGAAGCAACTTGTCTGGCTTTCTTCACTGAGGTTATGACTATTAGAATTTACTGGGGGTGAAGAAAGGAGCCCATGGTCCCTCTTTATGGGAAACCAAAATACCTCTTTTTTCAGTTGAAAAAACCTGCAAAAATCTTAAGCAACCGGCAAAATAAGTCTTAAGCAAGCCGGTTGCTTGAGAGTGTTGGTTGCTTGAGAGTGTTGGTTGCTTGCATTCCAGTTAATGGAGAGTCTACTTTATAAAGGGTCGTACAAATACAAGGCGCTTTTGGTAATCACAGAGCTTTGACTTGTCCAGTGTGACACAGATAATCCTGCTTGGAAAGTCAGAATGTCACATTGTCAGTGACTTAAGGTCTCTACAGGAGTGTGCTTCTCTGTCACAGTGAGGTCTCCTTCATGCTTCCTGCGAGTCGTGTCTTTGTAACCAGATGCAGCGTGTGGGCACAGCGAGGGGTTTGCTCTGACTTTGAGGACGAGCTGCCTTGAGGTTTGCCTTTCCCGTGGTCATTTTTTTCAACAACTCCTCCCCTTGTCCCTTTTTCTTTTTCTTGTGTTTCTCTGAGCTTCAAGATTCACTCCTCAACTGGCTTTTTGTACTCAGAGTCGTCTTCTGGTGCGGCTAACTGAACAGAGTGTCCCTTAATCTTGGGGTTTTTGATTATGTTTTTGTTCTAACTTGAAACAGTTTATTCTTTCTCTACCTCTCCCTTGTCTTAAGAACTTGCCACTTACAAAGCAGCTCCTGAGCACAAGGCTGTCTTGTGTTTAGGGCACAAGTTGGTCTGTACTGAGAGCCCTGGCTGCCACATCAGTAACCAGCTGAATAGAAAAGGCGAAGTCACAGCAGAGGGGAAGAGCAGAGTGCAAATGAGCAGCCTCAGTGCGGTGAGTCTGGGGCGGCAGCAGGGCCAGTGCAGAGCTGCTGCGTGGCCAGTGCGGGTGGGGGTCCAGGCTCCGGCACAGGCAAGTGTAGGTGGGGTCCTTAGTAGTTTCAGGAGTGCCAGGAGCTTCTCCTATACCCACTGCCTAGTGCTGCTTCCTCCAGTGAAAGGAAAAGAGAAGTAAAGAAAATGGTGTTCATTTACACAAGAAAACTGGTACCTGCAGAGAACTTACAAAAGTTGAAATGTGGGAAAATGGCATTTGACCAGTAGTTTTGGTTTTGTTATTTTTACATGGTGCTGGAGCTCCAAAAGAGCAGCTGCTTACTTTACAAAATTAAAAAAAAAAGATACAATTTTCATATCATAAAATTCACCCATTTAAATAAAGTCTATAATTTAGCGATTTTTACCATATCTCATAGTTGTGCCACCATCTCTATTGTTTAATTCAAGAACCTTTTTATCACCCTGTACAGAAACTCACACGGGTAGCAGTTGCGCCCCCAGCCCCTCTCTCCCCAGCTTCTGGCACCCATCTATCTGCTTTCTCTGTGATTTACTCACTCTGAAGATTTCATACATTTTTGCCTTCTGTGTCCGGCTTCTTTCACTTAGGGTAATGTTTTTGAGGTCCGTCCACTTCGTAGCATGTATTAGTACTTCATTCTTTAAAAATTAAAATCCATTTTTTGGCAAAATACACATAACATAAAATTTATCTTCTTAACCTTTTTTTTACATTTAAAAACAATATTTATTGTATAAAGATAAGCATATTCACGGAAGCCAATAATTCCATCACCCAATACAGCAAACTGTTTTCATATTACATATGTGCATATGTGGTATTTGCAGTTAGTAAACATAGCCTATAATTTTGGACTTTACTCTTTTCACTTAGTAATGTCTTAAGCATTTTTATGTGGTGCTGTGTAGTCTTTGTAATGATCGCTTCAATATGGCCATTTACGTGTGCTTTTAAAGGGACGTGAGAATAAGTCAGATTTTTGAACAGTTACAAATTTAGAATCCCTTTGCCCTCAACTTCAGTTGTTGCTTTAATTCGATAACCAAATATTATATGTCCTGTGATAGCTTAGATTGAACCATCTTAATCACTTTTAAGTGTCCAGTTAAGTACATTCACGTTCCGCACCGATCTCCAGAGCTCTTCGTCTTGCGAATCAGAAACACCGCACCCATGAAACAACTCCCCATTCGCCTCTCCCCTGAGACCCGGCAGCCACCCTTTTACTTTCTGTATCTGTGATGTTGAGTACTCCAGGTGCCTGCTGTGGGTAGAATCATACAGCATTTGTCCTATTTTACTTACCATACGAGGTCGGACAGTTAATTTCACGAACTCATCCTAGAAAAAGTGCCACATACCCCCGTTGCTGAGTATCACCACGGTCACCTTCGAAGTCCTGCCCTTGGGAAGCTGTGCACCGACGCCAGCATCTAGTGCAGTTTTGGAACTCTTTTTCCGGAGCGGCCAGCAGAGCTGTTGCTGTACCCAAAATCTGACAATTCAGTTCACGAACAGTGGCAGCACGGTACGTGGCCTTGGCAAGGTTGTGGCACCTTGCCGAGTTGTCCGCATAGAGTGGGAAAAGGCTGGGAGCCGCTGGAATAGGGGGCATCTCTCCTTTTGGCCTGTGCTGTGTGTGTATCAAAGCTGAAGCAGTTGACATAAATATTGTATATTTGTAGAAAAATGTGTTTGGCTTTTTAAACTGCAGCAACACTTAATTTTTTATGTTCCCTTTTATTTCACAGAAGGTTTGAGGAGGCTGTGATAGATGTGCCAGAATGAAGAATTCTGAGTAGATAAAAATTAGAATCACGAGGAAAATAAGTAGAATGAAGACTGTGGAGGAGAAGGTCATTGGCTGTTTCTAGATGGAAAGGAAGTATGTAGCAGCTAGTGTAGGATTATATAGGCTGATAGAAAATGTTCTTTTCTATGATTTTCCTTTTTTTTTACATTTAATATATATTTAGTAAAGAGAACATTTACTACAATATTACTAAAATGCTGAATGTATTTGTCAGATCTGCTGCTTTCTCCACACTGATATGATCCGTTCTCAGGGTTCCGTATGCTGCTAGCGTTTGTGTGCAGTTCGTGCTCTGCATTTCACTTGGTCCCGCTGCTCGGGGTGCTGCCAGCCCCCCGCCCCGCCCCCCCAGGCAGTGTCCCCGCAGGACACCTTCCGGCCTCGCCCCCCTCGCCCCCCCCTCGCCCCCCTCG
>PVJL010018502.1:0-15809 GCA_004026885.1 Lyroderma lyra | reverse complement strand
AGGGGAGAAAGGGGAGGGGGTGGGAGAGGAGGGGGGGAAGCTAAATATAAGGTGATGGAAAGAGAAGTCACATTAGGTGGTGAACTTATTATACATCAAGTTGACAATGCACTGTAGAATTGTATGCCTGAAACCTATGTAATCCTTGCTAACAGATGTCACCCCAATAAGTCTAACAATAAAAATGAATTTTAAAAAAGTAAAAACAAAAAAAAATTTTTGCTGACCAAAGTCACCCCAATAAGATTAACAATGATTAATTAATTAATTAAGTGCTCATGAAGACTCAGTAATTCCCTGGGCTCCAGCAGAGGAATAGTGACCGAGGGGGTATTAAAGACATACAGAGGGCAAACTAAGGTGTGTGGCTTTGGGACAAGGGCTGAAGGACACTCACTATTTTTCCTGAGCTGAGTCCTCCTCCTGTGCAGAAGGCTGATGGGCACAATCTTTTGTGTGTTGTGCCCTTCCACCACAGGGCCAAATCCGAACCTGATCGGTTTGGCGAGCTCTGCTCCCTCCACCCTTCTAACTCACTGAGACCCAACCCTACCCAACTGCCTCAATGCCAGAGAAATTTTCTCCAGTGAGAAGCCAGCCCCACCTGCATTGCAATCTTTCTTCGAAAACTACTTAAGTCCAAAGTCCCAGGTTGGTGGCAACCAGCATTTGTGTGATTTTAGACTTTGACTGAGTAGCTCCAGGCAGACCAGTGGCACCAAAACAGAATCCACAGGAGCACCCTGAGGAGGTGACCAGGGAGACCATACCAGGGTCCCACAGGGAACCTACCACATAAGGCTACCCAGTCATACTGGGAGACATAGCATATCTATATAATACAAAGAAACAAACACAGAAAAGCATCCAATATGGGGAAAGAAAGAAAATGTCCCAAGTGAAAGAATAGCAGAAAAACTCCAGAAAAAGAACTAAATGAGATGGGGGCAAGCAACCTCTCAGATATAGAGCTCAAAACAATGGTTAAAAGAATTCTCAATAAACCTTGTGAAAACTTCAACAAAAAGATAACAAGCATAAAGAAACATAGAAACCATAAAAAAGAACCAGTTAGAAATGAAGAATGCAATTACTGAAATTCAGAATGCAATAAAGGAATCACTAGCAGACTAGATGGAGCAGAGAATTGAATCAGTGATTTGGAAGCCAAGGTAGCAGAAAATACCCAATCAGCAAAAAAAAAAAAGGAATCCAAAAAAATGAGGATAGTTTAAGGGATGTGTGGGACAACATCAGGCGTAAAAACATTCATATCATAGGAGAACCAAAAAGAGAAGAGAAACAGCAAGGAATTGAGAATCTATTTGAATAAATAATGACTGAAAACTTTCCTAACCTGGTGAAGGAAATAGACATACAAACCCTGGAAGCACAGAGCATACCAAACAAGATTAACACAAATATGCCCACACCAAGATGCATTATAATTAAAATGGCAAAAGTTAAAGACAAAGAGAGAATCCTAAAAGCAGCAAATGAAAAGCAACTAGTAATTTTAAGAAAGCTCCCATAGGTCTGCCAGCTGATTCTTCAACAGAAATTTGCAAGCCAAAAGGAGGTAGTAGAAA
Organism: Lyroderma lyra; assembly: GCA_004026885.1. Classification (NCBI taxonomy): domain Eukaryota; kingdom Metazoa; phylum Chordata; class Mammalia; order Chiroptera; family Megadermatidae; genus Lyroderma; species Lyroderma lyra. The sequence continues at coordinate 14,220 of PVJL010018502.1, read as the reverse complement.
ATATTCAACATGATGAAAAGAAAAGACCAACAATCAAGATTATTCTACCCACCAAGGCTATCATTCAAAATAGAAGGAGAAATAAAGACAAGAAAGCTAAAGGAGTTCATCACCACCAAACCAGAATTACAAGGAATGTTAGAGGGACTACTTTAAGATGGGGGTGGAGAGCAAAATTATGTAATTATAATAAAATGGCAATAGTAACATATCTATAAACAATTATCTTCAATTTAAATGGATTAAAAGCTCCCATCAAAAGACATAGAAGGCACAGTGCTGAACGCACTGTGAAACAGAAAAAGACAGATGCAATTTGATTTTACTTATATGTGGAATCTAAAAGACAAAATAAACAAAATAGAAACAAACTTATAGATACAGAAAATATTTGAATTCAGATGGGAGTGGGGTTGGACGATGTGGGCAAAAAAAGAGGAAGGGATTAAGAAGTAAAGATTGGTTGCTACAAAGTAGTTAAGGGGATGTAGTGTATAGCATAAGGAATACAGTCAATAATGTGATAAGTATGTATGGGTGAGGTAGATACTAGATTTGTTGAGGTGATAGTTTAGAAGTGGTTAAAGGCAAGGTGAAAAGGTGAAAGGATTAAGAAGTACAAATTGGTAGTTGCAAAACAGTCTTGGGGAAGTATAGCATAGGGAATATAGCCAGTAATATTGTAATAACTATGTATAGTACCAGATGGGTATTAGACTAGCAGGGGAATCACGTCTTAAATTACATAAATATCTAGCCACTATGATGTACACTTAAAATTAATATAAAATAATACTGAATGTAAAAAAATAGAAGAGGTGCTACATATATACAATGAAATATTATTCAGCAGTATAAAAGAAAGAAATCTTACCACCTGCAACAACTGGGTTGGACCTAGAAAGTTTCATGCTGAATGTCATTAGTCAGACAGAGGAAAACAATCCTATTTTACTTGTTGGTGGAATTTAAAGAACAAAACAAACAAAACAGAAACAGACTCATAGATACAGAGAACATTTTAATGGTCGCCAGATGGGAGAGAGGTTGGAGGGGTGAGTGAAAAAAGGGGAAAGAAATTGAGAAGTACAAATTCATAGTTAAAAATTAGAAGAATGTAAACTACAGCATGAAACATACAGTCAATAATATTCATATTAAAGATCAACAAGATGGCAACCAGAGAGGAGGTCCCTAAAATCTGTCCCAGAAAAATACAATTAAATGGCCAGACAGAATCCAGCATGGAAAACCCTGAGTGGCACAGAGACAACTGAGAAATCCACATTTTTCAGGAAAACACCTGAAGGTTAGAGAAAGGGGGCAAGCAGGAGAGAAGGGAGGGAGCAGAGATTGATTGAGACCGAACACCACGGCAGCTAACTAATGGAACTAGAAAGAAATCAAGGATCAGCAGGATATAGGGGAGGGGGAAGCCAAGTGGTGACAAGAGTGGAAGCCAGAGTGTCAGGAATGCAGGAAGATTGTAAGTGTGCAGGATCTAAAAGCAGCATGCTAGAGACAAAACTTTGGAGCCTACCTCTGAGGCTCTGAGTAGCAAAGAAGCTGATGAGGCATTGAACTTCCCTGGACAGGATCAGGGCCCCAGATACATCATCGCAGCTCCTGGCACCCTTGCAGCTCAAGGCATGCATGTGTGCAACGCTCACCCACTGTCCCCCCCCCTTGGCTTGCGGACTATGTGAGGTGCCCTTGTAGCACCCTCATGGCTCAAGGAGCGCATATGCACAGCCACCTTGCATAGAAGGCACCTTGGCTTGCCAGGCTTAGAAGCTCACGCTGCACTGGAGATGAAGGGGGCTCAGCCAGGCTAGGGCGGGAGGGTTCATGCCTCAATCAGAGGGCTCTGCTTGCAAACACTGCCTAGAGAAGTTGCCATGGAAATGAATTACTGAAACAGCCAGGGGTAAAATGCTGGAAAAGGAACAAAGACAGATTTGACAGAATTTGCCCTGACCAACACGAATAGCTTCAGCCTGCATCCCACCAGCCTCCCTGTGTCCCCAGCTTCCCCAAGGAAATACAGGAAGCGGAGTGACCGCGCATGCCTTTTGTTGGCCTCCTCCTTCTCCCTCAGCTTCCCCAACAAACTGTAGGAAGCAGAGAAAGCGCGGATCACCACACCCCTCTTCAAACACTGGTGGAGTCCGGAGATATGGCTTAAACACCTCCTCTTTCTCCCAAAACTTGTTCCCCAGTGTCACCTAGTGTCAGCTCTACAGCAAGACACCACAAAAATACTAATCAGAGAAATAAAACAATCTCCTGGGCTCTGCTGAAAATAAAGCCCTCTAGCTGAAGAAGAACACAACAGACAATATAAATAGCTTAGGATTTGAAGATACTCAGAAAGAAAATGAAAAATCACCAGAAAAGGATTTTATAGATCTAGAAATTTATGAACTAACTGGTAAAGAATATTAAAGAGCCATTCTAAAGGCTCTCAGAGAAGTGAAAACATACTGGCAAAGCACCATAACTTAGATGAACTATCTCAGATAGGAAATCCATGAACACAAAAAATAGTTCAACAAGAAATTCAAACTATAAGAAAGAACAAGATAGATATTTGAGAGATAAATAATACAATAAAATAAGTGAGAAATGAAATAACTTCCATAGAAAATAGGGCCAACCAGATGGAGGAAAGAATTAGTGATATTGAACTTTAGAATATGGAAACATCCTATTAAGAGGAAGATATGGAATACAGAACCAAAAGAATTGAAATAATTCTGCAATAACTATCTGTCTCAATGAGACAAAACAATATCAGGATAATAAGACTGGAAGAAGTAGCCGAGCACTCTACAGAGAGCATATGCAAACAAATAGTAGCCAAGAATTTTCAAAACCTATGGAAATTTTTGAAACATCAAATTCAAGAAAAAAATAGGTCCCCTAGATACCTGGACCCTAGCAGATCTTGTCCAAGACACAGTACTGAAGATGTCAAAAACCAAAGACAAAGAAACAATTCTCAAAGCAGCTAGGGAAAAAAGAACTATAAACTTTAGAGGTAAGCCTATCAGGCTGGGATCAGATTGCTCAGCAGAAACTCTACAAGCCAGAAGGGAGTGGAATCAAATATTCAAAATATTAAAAGAGAGAAAGTTTCAGCCAAGAATATATTATCCAGGAAAATTATCCTTCAGATATGAAGGAGGAGTAAAGACCTTCTCAGACATACAGAAGATGAGGGAATTTGTCAGCATGAAACCAGCACTTCAAGAAATACTGTAGCATTGTATGCCTGAAACCTATGTAATCCTTGCTAATAGATGTCACCCCAATAAGCCTAACAATAAAAATACATTTAAATATTAAAAAAAAAAAGAAAAAGAAATACTGAAGGATGCTCTTCAACCTAAAACAAAACATGAGAATAAATGGAATAGAGTTGGGACAACAAAAAAGAAACAAATATAAAATTTAAAAAATGTAAGGAAGTAATGGTCATAGGAAATCCTCGCATATCAATTATCACTCTAAATGTTAATGGATTGAACTCACTAATAAAAAGACAGAATAGCAGACCGGATTAAAAAACAAAACCCATCCATATGCTGTCTCTAAAAGAAACACCTCAGCCATAAGGGCAAACACAGACTCAGAGTGAAAGGATGAGAAACAATACTCCAAGCAACTGGTAACCAGAGAAAAGCTGGAGCTGACATACTGATGATATCTGATAAAACAAACTTCAGGTTAAAAAAATAACAAGAGACAAAGATGGACATTACATAGTGATACAAGGCACAATACAACAACAAGGAGACTTGACACTAATTGATATATATGATCCCAATCAGGAAGCACCAAAATATATAAAGCAACTCCTAACAGATCTGAAAGGAGAAACTGACAACAGCACAATAATTGTAGGAGACCTAAAAATCCCCTTAACAGCCGTGGACAGATCATCTAAACAGAAAATAAATAAAGAAATATCAACTCTAAATGACACATTACAGCAACTGGACTAATTGACATTTACCGGACACAGCAAAAAAGACTATACCTTCATTTCTAGTGCACATAAAACATTCTCAAGGATAGACCATATCCTGGGACATGAAAGTAGCCTCAGCAAATTCAAGAAGATTGAAATAGTACCAAGTGTATTCTCAGACCACAAAGCTCTGAAATTGGAGATCAACTGTAAAAGGAAAGCAGGAAAAAGCCCCACATATACATGGAGATTAAACAACATCTTATTAAAGAATGACTGGATTAAAGAACAAATAAAAGAGGTTAAAATGCATAGAAAGTAATGACAATGAAAATACAACATATCAAAATTATTGATATAATAAGAAGAAAATTTATATTATTGCTGTAATAAGAAGAAAATTTATATCATTACAGGTCTATGTTAAGAAACAAGAAAAATCACAAGTAAACATTGTAACATCCCATCTTAAAGAACTAGAAAAAACCCAAAGACAGCAGAAGAAAAGAAATAATAAAAATTAAAGCAGCGCTAAAAAAAATGGAGAACAGAAAGACAATAGGGAAAATTAAGGCTACAAAGCTGGTTCTTTGAGAAAGTCAACAAAATTGACAAACCCCTGGCTAGACTAATCAAAGGGCTAAAGAAAAGAACACAAATATCCAAAATTAGAAAGGAAAGGGAGAAATTACCACCGATACCACAGAAATACAAAGGATTACAAGAAAACATTATGAAGGGCTTTATGCCACTAAATTTAACAATCTAGAAGAAATGTACCAGTTGCTAGAAACCTATAGCCTACCTAGACTGAACCAAGAAGAACTGGATAATCTAAATAAACCAATCAATACTAAAGAAATTGAAATGGCTATCTACAACCTCCCTAGAGGCAAAAGCCCCGGACCAGATAGTTTCACCAATGAATTTCACCAAGCTTTCAAAGAAGAATTAATACCTATCTTCCTCAGACTCTTCCAAAAAATTGAAGATGAGGCAATACTTCCTGACTAATTCTATTAGGCCAACATTACCCTAACACCAAAGCCTGGTAAAGACAACACACATACACACACACACACACACACACACACACACACACACACACACATACACACACTATAGACTAATATCTCTGATGAACATAGATGCAAAAATCCTAAACAAAATATTAGCAAATAGAATACAATAATGCATCTAAAAGATCATATATACATCATGACCAAGTGGGATTCATCCCAGGGGCACAAGGCTGGTTCAACATATGAAAATCAATCAATATGATACACCGCATAGACAAAATAAAAGACAAAAACCATATGGTCATATCAGTTGATGCAGAAAAAGCATTCGACAAGATACAACATCCATTTATGAATACAATGGGTATAGAAGAAAAGTGCCTCAACATAATGAAGGCCATATATGACACACCCTCAGCTAATATCATACTGAATGGGGAAAAGCTGAAGCCTATTCCCCTAAAATCAGGAACAAAACAGGGATGCCCCCTGTTACCATCTCTATTCAATGTAGTACTGGAAGTTCTAGCCAGAGCCGCCAGGCAAGAGAAAGGAATAAAAGGTATCCAAATGGGGAAAGAAGAGGTCAAATTGTCACTACTTATAGATGATATGATCCTTTATACAGAAAATTCCAAACACCAGGAAACTTTTAGAAAAAATAAAAGAATACAGTAAAGTCACAGGATACCAAAATCAACATACAAAAATCAACAGCATTCCTATATACAAATAATGAATCTTGAAGGGAAAAAAAAATGAGAGAGTCAATACCTTTTGCTATCACAGCAAAAAGAATGAAATACCTGTGAATTAACAAAAAATGTTATAAGCTTATACATGGAAAACTATAAGACACTTTTGAAAGCAATTGAAGAGGACACAAAGAAATGGAAAGATGTTCTGTGTTCATGGATAGAAACACTTAACATTATTAAAATGGCCATATTACCCAAAGCAATTTACAAATTTAATGCAATTCCCATCAAAATCCCACAATCATACTTTCACAAAATAGATTTAAAAATTATCAGATTTGTATGGAACCACAAAAGACCTCAAATTGCCAAGGGAATACTACATAGAAAGAATAAGGCTGGTGGTATTACAACCCCCTTTTTCAATTTCTACTACAAAGCATCAATAATCAAAACAGCTTGATATTGGCAGAAAAACAGAGATACTATTTGGATCAATGGAACAAAACTAAAACCCATGAATAAGTCCACAAATTTATGGACAAATAATTTTTGATAAAGGAGGAAAAAATATGCAATGGGGAATACAAAGCCTCTTCAGTAGATGGTACTGGGAAAACTGGAAAAACACATGCAAAAGAATGAATCTGATCTGTGAACTCTCATATCATATACAAAAATTAACTCAAAATGGATTAAATACCTACACATAAGACCTGAAACAATAAACTGTATAGAAGAAAACATTGGTAATAAACTTATATGCTTGGGGCTCAAGGAAGACTTCATGAACCTGACATCAAAGGCAAGGGGAGTAAAAGCAAAAACAGCACTATATCAAACTAAAAAGCTTCTGCACAGCAAAAGAAACCATCAACAAAGCCAAACAACAGCCAACTGATTGGGAGGAAATATTTGCAAACAATGCATCTGTCAAGGGCCTAATATCTAAAATATATGAAGAACTATAATGACTTAACAACAAAGAACAAACAACCCAATTAAAAAGTGGGTAGAAGACCTAAACAGACACTTCTCCCGTGAAGACATACAAATGGCCAACAGATATATAAAAAAATGTGCATCCTCATTAGTTATCAGGGAAATGCAAATCAAAATCACAGTGAGATATGACCTCACACCTGTTAGAATGGCTGTTATCAACAAGACAATGAATAACAAGTGCAGGAGAAAATGTGGAGAGAAAGGAACTCTCTGGCACTGCTGATGGAAATGCAAACTGACAACCACTATGGAAGATGGTGTGAAGCAGTGGTTCTCAACCTTCCTAATACCATGACCCTTTAATACAGTTCCTCATGTTGTGGTGACCCCCATAAAATTACTTTCATTGCTACTTCATAATTGTAATTTTGCTACTGTTATGAATCATAGTGTAAGTATCTGATATGTGTTTTCCGATGGTCTTAGGTGACCCTTGTGAAAGGGTCATTCAAGCCCCAGAGGGTTCACAACCCACAGGTTGAGAACCGCTGGTGTGGAGGTTCCTTAGAAAATTGGGAATGAAGTTACCATACAACCCAGCAATCCCCCTTCTGGGTATCTACCCAAAAAACTTGAAATCCTTATATCTCAAAGACTTATGTACCCCAGTGTTCATCACAGCGCTATTCACAGTGGCCAAGACATGGAAACAATGTAAGTGCCCTTCGATAGATGACTGGTTAAAGAAGCTGTGGTACATATGAATGATGGAATATTACTCAGTTATAAGAAAAGATGAAATACTGCCAATTGTGACAAAATGGATGGACCTAGAGATCATCATACTAAGCGAAATAAGTCAGACAGAAGAAAACAAGAACCATGTGACTTCACTCACATGTGGAATAGAAACCTGAAAGCAACAAGGAAAAAACAAACAAACAAACAAACAAACAAACTCATGGACACTATAAATAGTTTAAGGTTATTTGGGGGTAAGAAGGGAGAGGATGGGAGAAGAGGGAGGGGCAGGCGAGAAGGGAGGGGGAGCCAAATATATGGTGATAGAAAGAGAACTCACACTGGGTGGAGAACACATAATGCAACAAATAGACGATGCACTGTAGAATTGTACACCTGGAACCTATGTAACTCTTGATAACCATTGTCACCTCAATAAGTCTAACAATAAAAATATTAAAAAATATATATGAAATAATAACAATTGTAATAATAATGTATGGTGTCAGATAGGTACCAGATTTATTGAGGTGATGATTTTGTAAGTTATATGTCTCATCATTATATTGTACACCTAAAACTAATATTGTATGTCAAATGTCATTTTTAAAAATTGTAAAAAAAAAAAAAAGAAGAAGAAGAAGAAAGAAAGAAAGGAAAGGAGAAAACAAAAGAAAAGAAAAATATACTGACAAGATTCTAGTTCTCCAAAGTGATCGGGGAGTTCCCGGTGGTGTAGTGGCTTAAGGCTTCAGAGCTGGCACTGTCAATGCTGCAGCCTGGGTTCGATTCCCAGCCAGGCAACTACCCACATACAAAAAAAAAAAAAAAAAGATGCAAAGTGATCTGCACCCAGGGATTTTATGCTATGCTCTCTGGAGGTGCCCTAGGCCAGGCACTGTTAACCCATTCTAAATTTGAGAGGCCCTTTGGTTGAGACGCAAGTCTAGCACAGTAGATTGTCAATGTTGAAACTGTCATCTGTCCTGTGCTTTCCCTACTAATTGTCAGAACAGAGAATCCTTATTTATAATTCATCCATTCAAAAAAAATCTATTCAGCATGTTCTATCTGTTGAGCACTAAGCCAGTCATAAGTACAAAGAATAAGATAGTCCCTTCAGAGAGAAAGGCAAGTAGACTTATAATGACAATTCAGCATAATAAATGAATAAATAGTAACTAATACTTACTCAATGCTGCTATACGTCCCCATGTATTGTTCTAAGCACTTTACAGATATTAACTTTTTTGGTACTCATAAAAACTCACTGACTTTCGAAAATGGTACTGGGACAACTAGATAGCCACATACAAAAAAATGATGCTAAACCCCTTCCTCACCCAATACACAAAAATTTATTCAAGTGGATCATCAATCCAAACACAAGAGTTAAAACTATAAAACTCTTAGAGGATCTTCAGTTAGCAAAGCCTTTTTAGATAGATACTACATCAAAAGTACAAGTGACTCAAGAAAAATGGATGAACTGAATTTGATGAAAATTAAAACAAAATTTTGTGCTTCAAAAGACACTATCAACAAGTGAAAAGGTCACCACAGAGTTAAAGGAAACATTTGAAAATCATATATCTGATAAGGAAATCGCATTGAGAAAAAAAGAACACAAAACTCAACAGTAAAAAGACAAGTAAGCCAATTTAAAAATAGGCAAAAGATTGGAATAGACATTTCTCCAAAGGATTGGAATAGACATTTCTCCAAAGGTGATGTGCAAATGGCCAATAAGCACACAAAAAGGTGTTCCACATTATTATTTATTACAAAAATACAAATTAAAACCACAAGATACCACTCACATCCATAAGGGTAACTGAAAGCAAAAATATAGAAAGTAACAAGTATTGACAGGATAAAGAAAAATTAAACCCCTAATGTGTTGCTAGTGGGATTGCAAAAAAAAAATGATGTTACTTTTGAAAACTGCTTGAATGCAGTTCCTTAAAATACTAAGCATTGTTACTATATGATCCAGAAATTCCATTCCTTGGTATATGAGGTATGACAATTAAGTTTGTGAACTTGCCACCATGCGCTTATGTTGGCAGCACTGTACAAACAACTCGGTAAGATTTCATAACCTTGATGTATTTGTGTCTCACAGCTGTCTTCATGTTTACATGTGACGGTGTCTTGCTGAGTGGCATTCACCCTCATTGTGTCTTTTCGTCTGCAGTTGCAAGAATGTCAGAGCTTGAATTAGAGCAACAAACAAACATTAAATTTCTTGTTACACTTGGCAAGAGTGGAAGTAAAATCAGGGACATGTTAGTCCCTGAGGTTAATGCCATAAAGAAACAGCACTGTACAAATGGATTAGACATTTTCCTGAGAGGAAAGAAAGCATCACTGAAGAGAGGGTCAGAGTCACCAATAATAAACAGAACTGATGAAAACATTGCAAAAATTCATCAAATTGTGCATCAAAATCATTAGCTGTGGGAAGCAGAGCAGACCAAGTAAACATTGATAGAGAAACAGGTAAGAAAATCTTAACTGAAAATCTTGGCATGAGAAAAATGTGAGCAAAAATGGTCACAAAGGAGCTCACCAGTGAACAAACACAAAGAAGAGTTCAAGTTTTCCGAGACCTTTTAGAGGCAAGAGGATGTTTGGGACCATGTTATCACTGATGATGAAACATGGATGTACCAATACAACCCTGAAAAAAAGTGTCAAAGTGCACAATGGAAGTTAGCCAATTCTCCACACCAAAAATATTCTATTGGTCCAAATCAAGAGTCAAAACAATGTTGCTAACCACTTTTTTAAATAGAGAAGTTGTTCATTATGAATTTGTATCAACTGGACAGTCAACCAGTTTACTATTTGGAAGTGCTGAAAAAGCTGCATGAAAATGTTAGAACTTTTCACCACCAGCTAATGGCTCTTGCATCATGACAATGCACCAGCTCACATGGCACTGTCTGTGAGGGAGTTTTTAGCCAGTAAACAAATAACTGTATTGATACATCCTCCCTACTTACCTGATCTGGCCCCCAATGACTTTTTTCTTTACCCAAAGATAAAGGAAATATTGAAAGGAACACATTTTGGTAACATTCAGAACATCAAGGGTAATACAACAGCAGCTCCAAAATTGCTTTGAAGGCTGAATTAGACACTAGCATCAGTGCATAGCTTCCCAAGGGAAGTACTTCAAAGGTGACTACAGTGATATTCATCAATTAGGTATGTAGCACTTTTATCTAGAGTAAGTTCATGAACTTAATTGTCAGATCCAAGAAAAATTAAATATATTTTTAAACAGGAACTTGGGCATAAATGTTCAGCAGTGTTATTCACAATATCCCCAACATGGAAACAACCCAAATGGACATTATGTGATGAATGGATAAACAAAATGTAATATATCAATTAAGTAGTATATTATTTGGAAGTAAAAAGAAATGTAATACTGATGGGTTAATTGTATGGTATGTAAATTATATCTCAATAAAGCTATTTTTTAAATTTATGGACATATCCAAAACACTCAGGAAGCCTACCTCTGGAGGGTCCTATTTGGCAAATTTGAATAAATTTGAGCTTTAAAATTTAAAATAATGCAAAAAATTCAATCAGATAGTTACCATTGCTATTTACATTTTACAGACAAGAAAATGCAGTTATAGGACAAGTAACTTCTCATATTTATATGCATAAGTGGCAGAGCTGGGATTTCAATTCAAGCAGTTTAGCTATAAAGCCTATATTCTTTACCATTATACCATCCTATTCAAGTATAAAAAACCCACAGTAATATCACTCTCAATAGTAAGATACTGAAATCTTTTCCTTTCTAAGTTCAGGAATAAGACAGGGATGGCCACTCTCACTACTTTTATTCAACATAGTACTGGAAGCCCTAACCATCCCAATCAGGTAAGAAAAAAAATAAAGCTATGTAAATTGGGAATGAAGAAGTGATACTATCTCTGTTTGTAGATGACATATTATATATAGAAAATCCCAAAGACTCCACCAAAAAACAGACACCTTCTGTCCACAGAAGGACCAGAAGAAAAAAAAAGGCTAGGCTCCAACTATCCAGGAGAGACAGAGCATAAGGTCCAGGTGCTTGAGCCTTATCTTCAAACCCTGTTAGAAAGACGGGTTGAATTGTCTTTATATTTCATTGGAATCTATGTCCCATCTCTCATATCCTTAACATAAACATTTTTCATTTTAGACAGTGCTCTGAAATTTATGAAGGGCTTTCTCACACATTACATCATTTAATACTACTTCTTATCTGGGTCTAATATATTCCAAATGTTGTTTTTGGACCAGCCCTCAGAAAGCTAAAGCTAAGGGGAGACCCAGCACTCCAAAGACAAGATATGCAGGATCATACGTTCACTGATTCACAGTGGGATTTGAGGCAAATCGTTTAAACTCTCTTGGCCTCAAATTTTTCAAACAAAGATCAAGATGTTCAGCCCAAAAGATCTTCCCTCCTCAAAGTCTCTTCTAGGTTTATCTCAAAATATATTCCACTCTCATAAACCATGTCTTGAGTCTTTAAAAATAAGGTTAAATGTTCCCTCTATAGCAGGCATATCCAACCTGCTGCACAATATGGTTTTGAATGTGGCCCAACACAAATTCTTAAAATATAAGATTTTTTTTGTGACTTCTTTTTAGCTCATCAGCTAGTGTTAGTGTTAGTGTGTTTTATATGTGGACCAAGACAATTCTTCCAATGTGGCCCAGGGAAGCCAAAATGTTGGACACCATTGTCTGTAGTAATGGTTCTCAAAGTTAGTTTAATATTTCAATTACCTGGAAGACATTAAATGTTACTATTTATTATACTAATGCCTGGGTTCCACCCACCTGAGATTCTAGATTAATTACTCTGGAGTGTGGTCTGGGCTTCTGAGTTTTCAAAGCTTTCTGGTGACTCTAATGTGGAGCCCAGTGTAAAAAGAACTCCTGTGGGATCTGCCATGGGGCCTATGGGTTTTTCACAGGAGCACTTTATTATCCAAAATTCTTCCTTCCCTCTCATCTTCCCCCAGTGGGCATTTAGATGGGCTGTCCCAGCAGTTGGGCTCTTCTCCAGGTCCCTGTGGTCTCTCCTGATTCTCATACTAGCCAATTGCAGTACCTTCTCCAACTATGTTGCAAGGGTACATGAGACAAATATTCAAATGGTGCTACAGGGATCTGTTACTAATAAACAGAAAAATAAAGACTTTAAAATTGCTTAGCATATTCATACCAACAAAAATAGGTGTCATCTTTATCCTTTGATAGAGGCTAAAGACCAGCAATGTAAACAGGGAGATGTTCCAAGAGGAAGCAAGTCTTCGCTGTGACAGAAGGGTTTATACATAACAAAGCTCAAAAGATTTTAGAGGCACTCCCTTCCTGACTTTATGTGTGGGCATCATCAGTGTCCATATGTTGTCATTGTAAATAAATGATGTGTACATTCATCTTTCATTAATCACTTACTTAGCATTGAAGTAAATGCCAGCAGTTCACCAAGAAAATAGCATAATCACAAGATTTGGGACTTAATCATAGTTGGTATTATGTTCTACAATGAGGCCTTGAGCTTATCAACCTAAGACAAAGCTTCATTAAGCAGTACACTGAGCAGTTTTCTCTGTCACTGACCCAGCCTGGCTTCAAAAGGAAGAAGGTAGAACAATTGGCTCCAGCCTGAGTAAAAATGACAAAGGGAAATTCCAGTCCCACATCTTGAGATCAGAGTACAACCCTTAAGACCTTTCAACTTTTGTTTTCTCATGAACCCAACACAAATATTCTTCTATTGTTAGACTTACTGGGGTCACATTGGTTAACAAGAATTACATAGGCTCCAGGTGTACGAATCTACAGTGCATTGTCTATGTGTTGCATTATGTGTTTACCACTCAGTGTCAGTTCTCGTTCCATCACTACATATTTGGCTGCCCCTGCCCCCTTTCCCACCTGCTTCCTCCTCTCCCTTGCCCTCAGGTAACCAGTAAACTACTGACTGCATCAGTGAATTTTATTTCTTTGTTGCTTTCAGTTTTATATTCCGCATATGAGTGAAGTCATATGGTTCTTTGTTTTTTCTGTCCGGCATATTTCGCTGAGCATGATGTTCTCAAGGTCCATGCATTTTGTTGCAAATGGCAGTATTTCATCTTTCTTATGGCTGAGTAATATTCCATTGTGTGTATGTACCACAGCTTCTTTATCCAGTAAACCTCAAAGGGCACTTTGGTTGTTTTCATGTCTTGGCCACTGTGAACAGCAATGTGATGAACATTGGGGTACATAAGTCTTTGAGAACTAAGGTTTTTAATTTTTTTATGTAAATACCCAGGATGGGACTTTCCAGTTCATGTGGTAACTTCATTCCCAATATTTTGAGGAACCTCCACACTGTCTTCCAGCTGTTGTACCAACTTGCACTCCCACCAGCAGTACATGAGGGTCTCTTTTTCTCCACATCCTCTCCAGCACTTGTTATTCCTTGTCTTGTTGATAACAGCCATTCTCACAGGTGTGAGGTGCTATCTCATTGTGGTTTTGATTTGCATTTATTAGTTTGTATCTATTAGTTTTCTGATGGAGTCTTTGGAATTTTCTATGTAAAGGATCATCACATCTGCAAATACTGACAGTTTGACTTCTTCTCTCCCACTGTGGATACCTTTATTCCTTTCTCTTGCTTAGTGGCTGTGGCTAGCCACTAAGCTAGTACTTCCAGCACTATATTAAATAGCAGTGGTGACAGGGGTCATCCCTGTCATGTTTCTGATTTTAGCGGAATGGGCTTCAGCTCTTTCCCATTCAGTATGATACTAGCTGAGGG
>PVJL010018501.1:0-15792 GCA_004026885.1 Lyroderma lyra | reverse complement strand
GGGGAGAAAGGGGAGGGGGTGGGAGAGGAGGGGGGGAAGCTAAATATAAGGGGATGGAAAGAGGGGTCACATTAGGTGGTGAACTTATTATGCATCAAGTTGACAATGCACTGTGGAATTGTATGCCTGAAACCTATGTAATCCTTGCTAACAGATATCACCCCAATAAGTCTAACAATAAAAATGAATTAAAAAAAATTATTTATTACTTTTGTGTTTCAAAATGTTTATACCAAACTCTAATAGACTTTTCAGATCATTCAATAAGTTTATTTATAACTTCAAAATAAAAATGTCTTGATTTTGCTCTCAAAGTGCTGCTTTAACCTGTTTGTCAAATGTAAATTTTTTCCTCAAAGCTGTTTTATTTCATATAAGGGAATGAATATTAATCAGGCTAAGCCATGTCTGGACTTTATGGAGCGTGGTTTAATGTTTGGATCTGACATTCATTAGGAGTAGTTAATACAAAATTTCTCCTGTACATGAACATGTTTTTGTGCAAAGCAGCACATCTTGGGTGTATTTTTTTCAATTTTTCATCTTCAAAAATTTCTCAAAGTGCTTCGGAGTAGAATAGTTCTATCCTTTTATTGTGATCCCCTTATTTTTTTAACCAATCAGCAGGATACCCTCTGTATCCCAGATAATGGCAGACAAAATTTTTCCATGTGATTGTGACAGCTTGAATTTCTGAATTGTTGGTGGGCTCTTTTCATGCTACCGTATGGACTCCTGATTTGACTCAGATTCAAAATAATTAACCCAAGTCCAGTGACAGTTTCATTTAAAACTTCATCTTTGTGGTCTCTGCAGAAGTACAAAAAGTGTTGTGAACACTTGACATGCTGTTGTTGTTAGTGGCATTTACATTCTTTATACCTATCTTACACTGACTTTTGACATTCTTAGATGCTGATGAAGAATATTCAATATGGTTTAGGTGATACTGATACCATTTCTGAAAGCTGCTTTTTATTCAGTTTGGTATCTTTCACTATAAGTTTTCAACTTTTTTATAATGCCTGAGGAAGTGACCTAAATAGGGCATCCCAGATAAGGGTCATTTTCATTTGACCCTCCGACTTTCTTGAAAAGGCTATGCCACTTGCAAACCATGGATTTCCCAGGGTAATGTTCCCCATAAGCTGGTAGCACATCTTCTATTATAGTTTGAGGTGTTTTTCTCTTATTTTGTGAGAAAATTAATTGTTGCCTTACAGTTGCCAAACTGTCTGTACCCTCATGCATTCCGCATGATATCCTAAGGCAGCAGCTAAGTGTGGTGGTCACAGGGTCCTATAATATGTCACATCACCCTCTATGGTCCCGGAGGATCACTGGTTAGTCAATGATGGGTAAGATTCCTCAAGGGGGGAAAACCTAAGATAGGAACAGTCACATAGAGAAAAACAGGTGAGAGCTTGGGTTCTAGAGGTGAGCATAGATCTGCACCCTCTCTGAGGTTAATCATCAAACCCCTGGCTGCCTTATGTCCTATGTTGCTCCCATGGTGACCTGAAAGAACAATATCGGTCTTGTGCCAACAGGAAAGATTTAGGTACTGAGTCTACCCTTTGGGTGATTTTGATACACTGAGATCTTGGAGCTATATGTTCTTATGTAGATACAATGCATGTTGAAATGCAATGGGTACTTTTGGAAAAAAGGCAATCCCCTAGACAAAGTTACACACAGACCATGGAATAACTAGTTATACATCCTTGTAAGCTCACCTATAAAAGTTATGCATCAACTTGATTCCAGGCTCTCTTTCAGTCCATGAGGCTGATGACCCTTGGCCCCTCTTGAAACTTATTTTTGGCTACTGTGTTTCACCACCTTGTGCCACCCTTCGCATTCTTCCACTGCCTGTGTCATGTGGAATGTGACACTTAATGATGGCATAAAATTTTATTTTATCCATACTTGGGGCTTCTTTATATTTGACATGATTCTTTGGCAGTATCTGAAAGAACACAGATGCCAGTAGGTTAAAAATTGGCACATATACTAGTAATAAATCACACATTCAAACTGTGTCTACTTGTACTCACACTTCTCTGATAACCCTTTTATTCTGTGAATTTTTTATCTCTCCTCATACTTCACGGATCTCTCAGTCACCCAGCTACAATAAGTTCCCTGTGTTCTTGTCTCAATCTATTTTAAAGAATCCTGGAGAGATTATATGGGTCTCCATTTCTTATTATACATTAAATTCATAATAAAATAAAATTTTCTTTGAATTAATAGCTTATTATTTAAAAATTTAATGACATGGAAGAGGGTGAGTTTCTCAGAAAAAAATGTTTAATGTTTATTTGGGGACGAGTGGGTTAGGGAGGGGAGAAAGAGGAGGGGGTGGGAGAGGAGGGGGGAAGCAAAAAATAAAGTTAATATCATCAAAATTTGTAATGATAGTAGTTACAAATCAAAAGGTTATTAACATGCAAATTTGTTACCAAACCACAAGCAAAAATACATGCTCACACTCACACATATATGCACAGACCCATGCATGAACTTTTTACTCGGATCAGCTTTTTAATTATTTTTGTTTCCTGGAAATGTAGACTTATGTGCAACAATGCAAAACAAATTCACACACACACACACACACACACACACACACACACACCAAAATTTTTTCCAGAGAATAGCTCATTTTAATTTATGAAATAAAACATATTTCAAAATAACGCATGGACACAATCAATAGTTTAATGTTTATTTGGGAATGAATGGGTCAGGGAGGGGAGAAAGGGGAGGGGGTGGGAGAGGAGGGAAGGGAAGCTAAATATAAAGTGATGGAAAGAGAAGTCACATTAGGTGGTGAACTTATTATACATCAAGTTGACAATGCACTGTAGAATTGTATGCCTGAAACCTATGTAATCCTTGGTAACAGATGTCACCCCAATAAGTCTAACACTAAAAATGAATTTAGCTTCCTCTCCTCCTCTCCCACCCCTCCCCTTTCTCCCCTCCCTAACCCACTCTCCCCAAATAAACATTAAACTATTGATTGTGTCCATGGATTATTTGTTTTTTCATTTCTTTTTTTCTTTGCTTTCAGTTTTATATTCCGCATATGAGTGAAATCATGCAGGGGGAGGCTAAATATAAGGTGATGGAAAGAGAAGTCACATTAGGTGGTGAAATTATTATACAACAAGTTGACAACGCACTGTAGAACTGTAAGCCTGAAACCTATGTAATCCTTGCTAACAGATGTCACCCCAATAAGTCTAACAATAAAAATGAATTTTAAAAAAATGAATTTAAAAAAACCATATTTTACATATAAGATAATATCACATGTGAATAATGTTTGCACTGAGCGGATTTCTCAGCTGTCATTGTGTATTCCCCAAGTCTTCTTTTGGTCATTAATCTCCAAGTTTAAACCCACAACGGAAGAATTTAGTAACTCCCAATGGTTAAAATAAAGAATAAAAGAGGTTCCCTGGTGGTGTAGTGGCTGGGCTTTGAGGCTCTCAACATCACGGCCTGGGCGTGATTCCCAGCCAGGGAACTCAATAATGTTAATTTTAAATTTTATTATAATTTGGATGATACTTATTTAATATTTCAGAAAATAATAATGGTCTATACCTCTGCCTGTGTCCTCTGTCACTATGCTCAGTTTCATTGATGGGTGTGAGCACCTTTTTCTTACTTCAAATATTTGAGAATAAGCTTTTATTCTTTTACATTTGAATATAAAGCTATCTGTGGAATTATCATATATGAACTTTAGTATAAAACACATTTTTATTTCTAGTGTGTTGAATAATTTTTTTTTTCTTTTTGACATGTGGGTAACTCCCTGACTGGGAATCGAACCCAGACCATGGCACCGACAGTGCCAGCACTGAAACCTTAAGCCACTACACCATCAGGGAACTCCCTGAATAATTTTTATTAGAAAAACATGTTAAATTCTGTCATATTTTTATTTTATTTATTGGCCACTTGATGGGGAAACAGTAGTATCTTCAATAAATTATGGTAGAATCACTAAATGCCCTCTTGCAAAAGAATATAAGTGAACCCTATCATAAAGCATATAGAAAAATTAGAACATAATAGATTAAAGACCTGACTTTAGGACCCAAAATTATATAACCCTAAAAAGTAAACATCTTCAAGAACTTGTGTCTAGCAATAATTTATTCAATATGACATGAAAAACACAGACAGTAAAAATAAATAATAAAAAATTAGGACACATTAAAGTCAAAATTATGTGCATGAAACTGACACCATTAACAAAGTGATAAGGAAACTATTGAAGTGAAAGAAAATATTTACAAAATATATATCTGATGGTGAGTTAGTATCTAGAATATAAAAATAATTTTTACATCTCTACAGTTATAAGTAAACAACACAACAACAAAACAAACTGAAAAATATCTAGCAACAAAATAAAGACAATAAATCATAATGTGAATTCCCAGAATAGGAAATATTTGTGCACTATTGGTGGAAATTAAATTGATGCTTCCATGATTGAAAACAGTGTTAAAGCTTCTCAATAAAATAAAAATAAAACTACATTATTATCCAGCAATTCCACCTATTGTTTTTCATCTAAAGGAAACAAAATTACTAAGTCACAAATTGTGTGCACTCTCTTGATTACTGAAGCATTATGTACCATAGTCAAGACAAGTAAACAACATAAGTGTCTATGAACAGATGAATGAATACAGTATACATAATGGAATATTATTCAAACATAGAATGAAGGAAATCCTGCCATTTGCAACAAAATTAATCAATATCAAAGACAAAATAGTAAACTAAGTAAGACAGAGAAAGGCAAATACTGTATAATCTCACTTACATGTATATGAGGAATTTAAGAACATCATAGAAAAAGAGATCTATTTGTCTTTACCAGATGTGGGAGTTGGGCAGGGGAAAACTTAGATGATGTTTATCAAAACGTACAAAGTTCCAGTTATGATAGAGGTAAGTACTTGGGATATAATGGACACCATGATGACTATAGTTATCATGGCTGTGTGGTAGGTTTGAATATTATTAGAAGTGTAGGTGCTAAAAGTATTCAGCACAAGAATAAAACACGCTTTCGTTGTTTTTTTCTTGTCTTTTCTGTATCAATATAAGATAATAGATATTAACTTATGTTGCAATCATTTCACAAGGAATAAGGTTATAAATTTATTTATCATTATTGTTACTGTAGAGAGTAAAATGAAATAAATTATAGTAAAAGGTCATTTATGAAATACATGTTCCAATTTTAAGAAGTACTGTCTACCGTAAGAATTTTGTGGATTATACATTAATATGCATAATAAATCTTTACACATTTTACAGGAAATCTTATGCATTTGGAACACACTTTTGTGTTTCTGCTTATGCATGAATGAATTTCTATTTTTCAGAATGTGTGAGTTTGTGTGAGAAACAGTGTTTGTGCATATGTGGTAAGTAATGTAGGGACAGCATAAAAGCTAATTACTATTTCTGGAAGCAGACACGCTTGTTCTAAGACATGTTTTCTTGTACATTAAAGAGTTAAACATGAAATTTTATTTAAAGTTTTCAAGAAGTCACCTGTGACTTTCTATAATAGCTTTGGTATAAACACACACTCTCCAACTATCGTGGTCATGGATATTGATTGTTAAACATCAGGTCCCAGGAAGTCATGTGGTCCTCCTGGGCTGATCCTGACATTGTAGCATGCTCCCAATAGAATATCACACCAGCAAAGCTTGATAACCGAGGATGCAGGAGAAAATATGAAAGGAGTTTGGTGATGCACATCCAAGAATACACTGTAACATATGTTCACTGTTTTGCTAGAATTATTTCTGTCAGGTCACAGGAGCCCCTTCTTAAGGTATATGTGGGGAAACCTCTGTTTGGAGAACTAAGCTGACAGCTCTTCCTGGGATCCCATGTAGACGCAGAGATGACAAGGTGAAGTTCACCATACCTGAGGTTGATCAGTCCTTTCAGCAGATGCAAGCCCTGGCTGCTCCCCTGGAATCAGAACAGGAAGAGGGTATGTGAAAGGTCAGAAACTAGTGTGGAACTCTTTGTCCACCTGTGAGATACATGCACAGCTGTGCACACATACAAATCAATCAATATAAATCTACAATGTTTAAATGATCAGTGAACAGTTAATAAGACATAAAGAAAAATCACATACACTTAAAATTTACTGTTACTGGGCATAGTTTTTCATCAGAGACTTTTGTTGAAAAATTATGAAAGGAAACATTCCTTAATATTTATAAGAAAACATTAAGATCTTGTCTCTTTAAAAATGTCATGCTAGTACAAATAGTACAGCAACACTCACAAGTATATATAATTATACATTCACCAATGTACGCAGCACACACACTAGCACACTTACAAATATAAAGAAGGATGTACTAGGTAAAGCAAACACTAGCTACATCAGCAAATTAAACAAAAATTTGCCCACGAGAAAATGCATACACACACATACACACGCAGATGCACATAGTAAAAGAAATGCTCACACATATAAAGAAGCAGAAGCACACACAAATACAAATGTAGGAAGGGAGGTCTATGAGAAGATTTTTCCTGGGTAAAGAAAATAAATACCAGGCTAATTTAAAAAAATGTGCTCTCTTTCCATACTTGCTTCCCTGATTAGCCCCTATGATCTGTGATCCTGAGTGTTTTCTGCAACACAGGCCCACCTCTGTACTCTGAAGTAAAAGTTAATTGTCTGAGTTTGCACAGCCTTCCTCACTGTGTATGTTACAGTAACATATTTTGTCCTTGGTAGCCACCAAGCTGAGCTGCAGAAATAACTGATTTTGTGATGTGTCTCTGAAGTCGAGATTGTGCTGGACAAGGAAAGTTTAAAATGTGCACTACTCCTGGTTAATGTTCAACACATTTCTTGCATGTTCTTTCATGGGAACATTTTCAACCCTGAGATTGACTCAAGAAGCTCAACTTTAACTGGACACCTGAGGACAAATTGGTCACTGTAATCAAGTGTACTTTCACTTTTCTGCTTCTTTCACCAATTACCAGAGACACTCACAGAAGTGGGTTTCTATCAGATAGAATAAAATCTCTGAAGATGTTTTATTCATGACACACTCCTTTCTCAGGCTGACATTAAACCCACTGAGATGGGTAACACAGGGATTCCTATTGTGGGGGCAGTTTTCCCTGGAGTCTGGATTTTATTTAGATGTGAGGTTCTTTTTCTGTGAGCTCCTGGGGACTCACAACAAAAACTCAAAGCACACATGAAAAGAAATGAACATAAAAACTGTCTCTTATATTTGAAAACAAATACTGTCACACACATAACTTCCAGTACCACAGGAAGTGTACACTGTTTTCTGGTCTCTGAGGTATTGTTGAGGAGCTGATTTATAAGAAAGTTCTATGGGCTTTAACAGTGACCCTCAGGAATAGGTAGAGTCTTATTGCTGGGACATTTAAATGTTTCACATGACAGGACTGTGCAGATCTGAGAAGTAAAATGTTTTTAAATGGGGAGATTATCTTGAATTATCTTAGTGCTAATAATTAACATTATTAAACTGTATAGGAGAAAACATTGATACTAAACTTATAGACCTAGGACTTAAGGAAGACTTCATGAACCTGACCTCAAAGGCAAGGGAAGTAAAAGCAAAAATAAATGAATGGGACTATATCAAACTAAAAAGCTTCTGCACAGCAAAAGAAACCATCAACAAGGCAAATAGGCACCCAACTGAATGGGAGAAAATATTTGCAAATAATGCATCAGATAAGGGTCTAATATCTAAAATATATAAAGAACTAATAAGACTTAACAACAACAACAAAAAAAAACAACCCAATTGAAAATTGGGCAGAAGAACTAAACAGAAACTTCTCCCACGAAGAAATACAAATGGCCAGCAGACATGTGAAAAAATGCTCATCCTCATTAGCTATCAGAGAAATGCAAATGAAAACCACAATGAAATACAACCTCACACCTGTTAGAATGGCTGTTATCAACAAGACAAGGAATAACAAGTGCTGGAGAGGATGTGGAGAAAAAGGAACTCTGGTACACTGCTGTTGGGATTGCAAACTGGTACAACCACTGTGGAAGGCAGTGTGGAGGTTCCTCAGAAAACTGGGAATGGAGCTACCATTTGACCCAACAATCCCCCTTCTGGGAATCTACGCAAAAGACTTGAAAACCTTTTTCTGCAAAGACTTATGTATCACAATGTTCATCGCAGCGCTGTTCACAGTGGCCAAAACATGGAAACGACCAAAGGTCCCTGCGACAGATGACTGGATAAAGAAGCTGTGGTACATATACACAATGGAATATTACTCAGCTATAAGAAAAGATGAAATATTGCCATTTGCAACAAAATGGATGGACCTGGAGATCATCATGCTTAGTGAAATAAGCCAGACAGAAAAACCAAAGAACTGTATGACTTTACTCATATGTCGAATATAAAACTGAAAGCAAAGACAAAAGAAATGAAGAAACAAAAAATCCATGGACACAATCAATAGTTTAATGCTTACTTGGGGACGAGTTGGTCAGGGAGGGGAGAAAGGGGACGGGGTGGAGAGGAGGATGGGAAGCTAAATATAAGGTGATGGAAAAGGAAGTCACATTAGGTGGTGAACTTATTATACATCAAGTTGACAATGCACTGTAGAACTGTATGCTTGAAACCTATGTCATCTTTGCTAACAGATGTCACCCCAATAAGTCTAACAATAAAAATGAATTAAAATCATAATTATCATTATTAGAGAAAAACAGGAGATTAAATGAAAAATGTATTTTGATAGTTGAGACAATGTGAAGGTGTGTTTGAACATCAATCCATGTAAATTAGGAACTATTAAATCAGGTGTTAATCGGTTGTAAGCAATCAGGAAGCCATTTTTTATTTTTAAATTTTTATTGTTAAACTTATTGGGGTGACATTGGTTAGCAAAAATTACATAGGTTTCAGGTGTACAATTTTACAGTGCATTTTCAACTTGTTATATAATAAGTTCACCACCTAATGTGACTTCTTTATCCATTACCATATATTTAGCTCCCCTTCCATCCTCTTTCTAACCATAGTCTACAAAGGATCCTGGGGTTGTTCTATGTTCTTACTGTGTCCTGAACACTCCTTGATATTCTGAGTTGCCCCTTCATCCCAGGTCTCCTATCTCCTCCTTGGAGGTTTTTGTTGGGGCTCACACTGACTTCCTATCACTGCATCTGTCACACAAAAATATATGGCCATGTCCTCAAATGTTGTATTTTTGAGGTTTCCCTTGAATTTGTGACATTATTTTGAATTGATAGGATATAGCATTGATTATCCCAAATTGGTTTACTCACTTCTGCCACCCAGTTCAACCTCTCTGCTGTAACCTGGTGGACATAGTGCATTTTGTAATCAGTAAAGATGAATCAAGAGGCTTTGCAGAATAGGCTCACAGACCCCTGGGCTGTATCATATTTTTCCCAATCTGCCAGCTGAACTTCAGCAGAACTCCTGCAAACACATAAATTAAACTGAGAACATCTTTCAGGTGTAACAGTCCTGACTGAGCCTGATGCAAAAAGATGTACTTGCACAGTGATGAGAAAGAGAACCCAGATAAGCACAGACTCCATGGTGTGAAAACAGAAAAAAGCTATATGTGGGAGGGTTCCTCACCAGAATCTGTGGGTGAAACAGGAAAATGGCTTTTCATGAAAAAAGTCCTGAATTTGCATGTTCTTACCCTGTAGACATGTATCAGTAGCCCAGCTGTCTCCTTTCCTAATGACTTGGACTCCAAGGAAAACATGTAGATGATAATTCCTAACACTGGACTCAGGGGCATTCTGTTCTCACCACTTTTTTTTCTAACATAGGACATTCATGACATGGACCATTACAATGAATTAAATCCAAATAAGCATCAAATATTAAAACCTATTAAGAAAATAAACATGTGACAGCAGTGTGCCCTCACAAACAGTTTAAACCAACATCCTCTTCATAAAATCAGTCTGGAATAGAATGAAAGAAAATGCAGGTGTGTAAATGGTCTGAGCTACATAAGACATAAATTTAGATGTCCTAAACTGAGGTTGTCACTATGTCCCAAATAATTCAGGGTCAGAAAACCTTCAGGAGTCTACCGGAAGTGCTTCCTTTGCAGTGTTGGAAATGGATGAACATCCAGTATGTTTGAATATAGATCTGGTGTGTCCTTGTCCTGGTGACAAAGGTATAATCTGCTAAATATGTCAGGGCACTTTGTCTCCTGTTCTGCATGACAAAGTTGACCCATGCTTGGAGAAATTCTGTGCCATTATAGAAACAGTCAACCTGTAATCATCCCCATATTGGGTCAGATCATTTATGACACTTAGTAAAAAGCATGCAATATAATCATTTATGTGTCCAACATTGCCTTTATTCCAAACATTAAAAAATGTTTCATGAGAATAAAAGATTATGGATTTTTGTGTCTAGTTGCAAACATCCTAATGAAATGTTGATAAGCCAAATATAATTGTAAATAGAAAATATCACACTGCATTTGAGTGCTGTATATTCAGGTAATGTGAAAGTGACAGAATTATATAAATCAGTTAATCAGAAAAAAAATTCTGATAATTATCAGACAAAATAATAACTTACATAAATAAAGACTCCTTAAGTAAAGCCTGTCTCATATAATCATGAAGAGTTAAAGTGTCTTACATGGATTGTGAATTAGAGAGGAATGTCCAACAGCACATCCTCTGTTTAACATTTTCAATAAAACATGAGGAAATAAATAAATTAAATTATTGAGATAAACAAATCGACCATTACTCATGAGAGTTTATTTCCTAATAGTAACATGTATTTTACATAAAAATTGTTAAGGTGTTTTGGTAAACTAAGTAGGTACAAAGTGTAAGAAAGAAATAATTGCATTTCTATATTTCATTAAAATATATTTAATTAAGAATAACTACATTAGCAAAAGTTATATCCAATATGTAAGAAGCATGACAAAATTCATGATTAAAACTCTTCTCTTCAAACTTCAGGTTGTCTATATTTATTATATGAGTGATTTTCTTTGAAAAAAAAACAAAAAGAATGGCCTTCTACATGTCTGTTCAAATTATTTTTTGCCTTTTTTTTATGTGGGTAGCTCTATGGATGGGAATCAAACCCAGGCCACAGCACTGATAGCACTGGATCCTTAAGCCACTACACCACCAGAGAACTCCTTGTTCAAATTTTAATATGCTACATTGAGTTGGTTATATCGAAACCATCAATGTCTGCTTCTTTCATAGGAAAACTTAATGACCATTTAGATTTTCACCCTGTTAGATGAGCTTTTCTGAAGTCTCTGCTTCCTTTCCACATTCTCTTGTGAGTTGCTGTAATTTCATAATGTCATTCTTAGAGAAGAATCGAAGGCCACAAAAACATATTGTTTCTCAGAGAGTTCTCTGATTTTGCATCAGTAAGGTTCCTGTTGTGCTGAAATAAAAGGTGTCCTGGGAGTTCCCTGATGGTGTAGTGGCTTAAGGCTTCAGCGCTGGTGCTGTCAGTGCTGCGGCCTGGGTTCGATCCCCAGCTAGGGAGCTACCCACATACCAAAAAGCAAAAAAAAAAAAAAAAAAAAAAAAAAAAAAAAAAAAAAAAAAAAAAAAAAAAAAAAAAAAAAAAAAAGGTGTCCTAAGAACAGTAATAAAATGAGCTGTTAAGGGACATATTTTGTCATGAACATCCTGGTTTTCACAGGGCCACCCAGTCAGGCACAGAGAACATCAGCTGTGTTCTCTCTGAATTCTTCTTAGAGTTATAAAAAAAGGGAATGCTTTTCCTGTTCAGGGTAAACAGACTGCAATAGCTTTGATCCAATGAACTAGAAAAGCTGTTTCATCAGGAAAAATCTGCTGTGATTTTGAGATGTAATTTTCCTTATGATTAAATTTATTGGGGTGCTATTGGTAGGCAAAATTCCATAGGTTCTAGGTGTACAGTTCTTTATCATATATATGTTGCATTGTGTTCTTGGATCTGATACAACCATGTGTGACTGTTCATAAGTGAGTCTTGGGTCATGCAGTAATCCCCACATGCTTCTGCACACCTTAGCTCTCAGAACTAGCAGGCTTTTTGCAAATTACTCACAACCACAATTCATCTAATTCAAGAATCCTCAGTGACCAAATGACAAATATTCTCCAAATGAGAACACTGAAGCAGAGTATTTTCCCTGGTCACAGTTTCACATGTCCACTTCTCATAGCATCACCTGGAGCATTTTTTTCTGATGCTGCCTTGCTGGCTAGAATTTCTTTCAAACAGCTCAGGGGTTCTTGTCCTTGTCCTGTTGTGGGAGCCATGCCCAGGGCATAGAGCACGCAGGTGATGTCCTGACAATTTTTACCAAGTCTGTCTTGCATCTAGCATTTTCAAACCAGTTATATCTTCTTCCTACCAACATGTCTACAAGACTTCAGTGTAAGTGAGGGGGAAATTGGAGCAATAAGAGTGGTTTAAAATTGAACTTATTATACATCAAGTTGACAATGCACTGTAGAATTATATGCCTGAAACCTATGTAATCCTTGCTAACAGATGTCACCCCAATAAGTCTAACAATAAAAATGAATTAAAAAAAATAAATAAAATAAAATGTCTCACTTCTCTGCCCACATAGGGATAGCTTACCTTTACTTGAGCCTCAAGCAAGTGGACTAAGAAATGCATTATTGGAAATCACAGGGACTGGATATCACATTGAAATGCGCACATGTGCACATTGTAATAAATGTCAACAATGGCTTGTTTGGTGATATTTTGTTTCCTAGATTAAGTCATTAAAGACTGAGTTAGATTGGGGAGCTGAAATAGTACCATTTTTTTCTTTAATCATAATTTTATCCAAATAATAATTTAAAACCTTGTATTCAGGAGAAGGAAGTTTGAGTTATTTTCTCTATCCCATGAGGCTGAGGTCATAATGAACGTAAAGTATGATGGCCTAACTGTCTTCTTAATCTAACCCATTTAATTAGACATAAGAAAAAAATCATGAAATTAGGGCATCTTGAGTTTGAAAAGTACACTGGAGAACACATTGACTAGAAACTGCATTTGGGGTAGAATTTGCAGTCTCTGAGATGTATAACAAAAGCTTGTACATCCAGAATTAGAAGCCAGGTAAGTCTGCATTCTTCCCCAGAGGCATAAGGAAAATAGTGTGATAAAGTCAAACACAATCCACCCAGGAGCTCCGTACATGGAGGTAAAACAACGGTAATAGGAAACAAGACTTGCCACTTGTTATTTAACCATTGCTACTGAGAAAGTAAACCCTGTGCCAGGATTTCTCATGGAATAAAGAAGTGATCCAATTAAAGTAAATGTGGAGATTAAATTCGTCTGTAGTGTTCATACTTTTTTCTTCATGTTCTTAGAGAAATAAATAAAACCGTGTTTACATACATAGAAGTTATAAACCGAGGCACACAAACTACTGAGGCTTCTTTGATAGAAATCTTTTGATGAACAGCTCTGACATCAGGCCACAACAATGTTCTTGCTGAAATTTTGTGGACTTCTTGGCCCTTCAGGAAAGTTCCACTTGGTTGTCATTACTTTCTTCTTTCATCTGAAGCCAGAGACTTCATCATTATTTGACAGTTTCCCTGTCCTTATTTAGTTCCCTCTGCAGTTTAAAGCAGAGTTGTTTCTCAGTATAATCCATGTAATGATGATCCTTTTTTGGTGTCTGCTTTGTAAAAACTCAGACAAAACCAAAGAACTTATCTTAAATACTTATAATAAGCCTGACTTCATTTTTAATGTTGGGTTGGTAACGTCTAAATTTCCCTTGGCCTCACATCTAGATACATTGATAGAAAACACATATGTGTTTGGAATTTCATCATGAAAACATTTTAATTGTTTCAAGTGCTTTTTATTTTTTATCTCTTTGTTTAATAGTATAGTATTAAATTTTATTCTGTGAATGTTGTATATCACATTTATTGATTTACATATAGTAAACCATTTTTGAACTCTGGAATAAATTTCACCTGATAATAGTAAATATTAAGTGAAATTTAAATGTAGTGTTAGTTTTCCTAGTACATTTTTTTAGACTTTTGGAATTAATGGTTGTGGGAAATATTGCCTGTCACTTTTTTTCTTTTAGTGCTGTTATTTAATTTGGTATGAGTATAATGGTCATCTCAATAAATGCATTGGGAAGTGTTCCCTCTTCTTACAATTATTGGAAGAGTTAGAAAAGAACTGATTGAAAGAGAGTAATTGTTTTTTGAAGTTTGTAGAATACACCGTTTAACTTCTCTGGACCTGAGATGTATTTTTTGGAGGGAGAGAATGTTTAGATTACATCTTCAATATCAATTAAATATGTATGTTAATCTAACATTGTCAAGATGAAGTCATGGTTTAAGCACCTTATAAGTGGACTGATAAATACAATAGTTAAACTTCACAGGGTCTAGACATCCCATTGTGTTTCTCACATGCACATATATATTGCTGGAAATTCCCAGCATCACAGGCATTTTAATTTTGCATCCCATAGTAGATCTGAAGCATAAGCTGACAAGAAAGGAAATGGAACTCTGTACCAATGTAACACATGATTCCATAATCTGCAGCTGATGGTTATTTATGCAGGCTCTAATGTGTGCAAAACCAGCTTCTACCCTGAGATGCATCAGTCAAAAAAAATCTCTGATCTTCTTCTTGAATGAGAGAGGCATTTTGTGAGGAGAGAAACAAAGTTATTCTACTCAAGGTTTTTATACATGAAAAAAAGTTGAATCAAATCTTCTCACATTACAGTTAACAATTTTTGAAAAAGGCAACTCTCAGCCAAGACACCCCACAGAATTAAGAGATAATGTGCATTATGGTAGTGTGTAAAAGCATTTCGTTGCTGATCACATATTTATGTTCATATGCCACTGAGAAGATTGAGTAAAATATTTTCTTTAAATTAAGATTTACACAATGTATTTGTTCTGAGAATGCAAGTCTTTTACTCCCAAATTCAGGGATCACAGAAACAGACTTTCAGCTAAGTTCTCTGAAATCCATTGTGGGTTTTGGCTAAGGACAGTGTGTGTGAATGATTTGTGAATTGTAATCCAGTTTGGTGATGACATAAAGGCAGAGCCATTTCTGTAAGGCACAAGGGTCATCTGACAAAAACAGGTGGCTCAAGAAGACCCTGACTAATTTGTTGGACCCTTTTGAAATTTCAAGATGGTTTAGGAAAGTTCTACCATTTGTAGAAACCTTGATTATGTGATGTGTTACTCAGGCTTACTCAACCCCTGTGCTCTTTTTCTTATTCTTAATTAATATGCTGATTTGCTGTATTTGAGAATATTGCTACTATCAAAATAAAAACTTTTAAAATACA
The DNA here is from genome assembly GCA_004026885.1 of Lyroderma lyra. NCBI lineage: Eukaryota > Metazoa > Chordata > Mammalia > Chiroptera > Megadermatidae > Lyroderma > Lyroderma lyra. Next base: position 327 of record PVJL010018501.1, on the reverse strand, counting down.
GATATGTCAGTGGTAGACACAAAATAATAGATCAAGTGTGACCCTGAGGGAAACTGCTACATGGATAGGAAGCCCCAGATTTTGAGAGAAATACAGGCTCTAACCTTCCTTTGTTGCTGCTACTGAGCCTGGAACCTGTGCTCAGTGTGTTCTCAGCAACTCTGGTTTCCTGAGCACCCCCTATAGCCTAATCCTTCTGTCTCCCACAGGAATATATGCACTGGGTCTCACATAGACATTTCCTCACTGTGTCATTAGCATGTAATACATGACTGTGTCCTAAGATTTTAGGGCATGGGAAAATATAGTGTGTTCTTGGTATTGACT
>PVJL010018500.1:0-15810 GCA_004026885.1 Lyroderma lyra | reverse complement strand
ATTACAATTTTAATACAGTTTTCTCGTTCTTAAAATGCATACACATTATTTCGGCACCCTCTGTATAACAAACTCTGCAACTAAATACCCAACTTTGGAACTAGAACATTTGGTTTGCACCAAAAGATCCTTGATATTTGGTCCAGTCCAAAGTGCCTATTGCCTTTAATAATAATTTAACTTTAACTTATTAATTTTTTCTTATATTTTATTCACATGAAATAAGAAGTCTGTCACATACTTATTTCAAAATTAAGTATTTGTCATTAATTAGCTGGCACTAAGTGTGTCACTAGAGTTTCATCACTTGGAAATATTCGGGGAGTTTGTGAAGAAAATAATGTTTTAAAATACTATGTCAGCCAAAAACATTTGGAAAAAATAAAATAATCTTTCAGAATAGAAAGAAAGAAACACAAATAAATGTATCCAATATAATTTGTAGGCAACCAAAACTGGACTGAACTTTGTCTAACCACCATTCTTGAAATAAGCACTACTCTTCATCTGCTCTACCAATGCTAGGCATGGTACTGTTGCTTAAAAGTGGCACTTAGAGTTACTATTTTCCTAGAACACTCCAGCAATATTTGAAGTTATCTATCTATGAGGTCTGAAGGGATTGTGAGGAGCACCCTGTTTTGCCTATGTGACTGTTAAACCATAGTCAGAACACCCCTTTCCACCTATGTGACTGTTAAAAGATAGTGAGGAACACCGTTATGCCTAGTGACCCTTAGACCCTAGAAACTTTTTCCAAAATTCCTCCTTCTCTTCCTATAAAACCCGTGCTTAGACAGTCCTCGGGGCTGATGTTCTCGGCCTCAGCCCATTTGCACACAGGTGCTCTGAATAAAACCGTGTTAAATTCCAACTCGGCCTCCAACACCTGCCTCTCGGGTTGCTAACTCTATAGTCTGAACATTTTAACATAACCAAAAGGATTAATTTAGAAGAAGTAAAACCAAATTCAAAAATACACAGTTGACTAATATTTAAAATGAATAATTATTTTTATTTGTCTATTCTTGTGTATGTATATTTATATACATATGTATGTAACTACGCACGGTCTGTTGTGGTAGTCAACTACTAAGGGCTCCCAGTGACTCAGCTTGCAGTATTCTAATATTATACATGATCCATTCTCCTTAATGTGGGTTGGACCTCGTAACTTAGTTTTAATGAATAGAATATAGTAAAAATTTTAAAGATTAGGCAACAGAAGGACTTTGGCTTCTCTCTTGTTCATCATCTCTTGCTCTATTATTTGCTTTGTCAGGAGCCAGCTTCCATAGTGTGAACTGCCCTGTAGAGAGGCCGATGCAGCAAAGAACTGATGCATCTAGCCAACAGCCACTGAGAAGCTGAGTTCCCCCGTTTAAGTACCCTGGAGGAAATGAATCCTGCCAATGAGCTGGGAGGCAGACCCTTCCGTGCCCCCAAGCCTTCCCAGCCTGTTGAGCCTCCCATTGGGATCACAGCTTTGGCCAGTGCCTTGATTATAATCTTTCTTGTAAGAGACCCCGAACCAGAGAACCTAGCCAAGATGTGGCTGAATTCCTGAGCAACAAAACCTGTGAGATAATAGGCCGTTGTTTTCAGCCACTACATTTTGGAATAACTTCTTATGCAACGAATGCTAGCATATATATCTATGTATTTATCTACAACTGCACATAAAATAATATAAACACAGCTTATTGATTTACTACAAATCTTCCCATTCCCACTTACAAAGGTAGTGGTAAAAACCTTAGCCGAGGGTCAAAAAAAGTACTCTGGTTATTTCTGTTCTTATTAATTATTGCACAAATAAAATTTTAAATTCTAGAAATTAGGAAATGAATGTATTTTAAATGTGAAGTGTGGATACTGTCATTAAAGTTTGCAGACGCTATGGGGTGGATGACTGGTTTAACAATCACAAAAATGTTTTTTAAACTGCTCTGACATTGCAGGCTGAGTGCTATTTCAACATGACTTTTTTTTTTAATTTTTTACATTGCTTCCTCCTGCTTCCCATTATGAAATGACATTTCTACTTCTTTTTTCATACTCTGCCTTTGATATAGCAGCATGATGCTTTCCTTTTGAATTATATCATGTGTTCTTATTTGTGTATGTTGACTTTCAAATATTAATTCCTGGAGTTCATAGCTATATATATGTTTCAAAGATAGCCTTCTTAGGATAAAATTTCCCAATTCACATAGTGATTCAATATTTCAAGAAAACTCATTTTATGGAAAGCTTATAAATTGCAATATTTTTCTTTAGTTTTGGTTGTTAGAATGAATACTAATGGTAAATATAATATTTATTAGATTTGAATAAAGTTTTTCATATACTGTGTTATTTTTCCTAATAATAGATTTCATACTAGGTAGCAGTATCCTTGTTTTTTACATGAAAAAAGCAGTGCTCAGAGATGTTAACTTATATAAGGTCACAAAGTTAATAAACATTTGTGTTAGAAATTGAATTGATATAGTTTGAATTCAAAAACTGTATTAATGGAAGATGATAGTTCCCTCTTTCTGTAATAATACCATAACTTATATAATCTGAAATTATAGAAATTGCAAATATATGATATTTATTTTTTGAAATAGGTGAGAATCAGTTCTCTTTTTATTGTGTGTTATTTTCTTATTGCAGAAATCAGCCATTATATAAACAACTATCTGTTAAGATGTCTGATATATGATTATATTGTCACCAATCTCTTTTTAGCAATTATTATTCCCAGGGAAATACTCCATAAGAGAAGTTCTACTTTGCAGCTTTGCAAAAGAATAATATATCATTAAGAGAAAATACACAACCTACACCTTTCCTTTAAATAGTCTTATGAAAGATATTTCATCTAAATTTTACAGTTTATTTTCTTCAGGAAAAAGATTGTTTCAACAAATCATATTTCAGACATGATGTTTATAAAAATTATGATTACATTTTAAGATATAGTTTTAATTCCACGTCTTTACTGAGTGTGTGGTCATTAACACAAAGAACCAAGATTTTTAAAAATTTCTCTTCTCACTGAAATATTTCATATAAGGAAAAATATAATCAAATAAGTTTTTCAAAGTACTGCACCTTGAGGAAAATTACACACACACACACACACACACACACACGTAACTCCCGTATAGCATGGTCGTTAGCTTCCTAAAAATACCATGTTATGTGAATCCGTGTTACACAAAACAAAGAACTAGTACAAAAAAGGGGGTTAGTTTCCAAAAACTTTAAAAACATACTATTATATTTTTATAATTAAAGAAAATACCTTTATTAAAGCAATTTTCACCAAAAGTATAACACACTAAAATTATTAAAAATCTTTGCTCTTAAAAGCTCTTACTATATTCCACATTCTTCGGGGATTTCTCTAATTCTCAAACTGTGTTAGAGCAAAACTGTGTTATGAAAGTGCCGTGTTATACAGGGGTTACCTGTACACACACACACACACACACACACACACACACACACACAAATATATTTCAAAGGTGCCTTTTTATCATATTCTTAACATGGAAATAAAAACCAGATAGAATTTAATGTTGAACAACTTAGTTCTTAGAAGAACCAAATAATTTTTCAAAGCACAGTTTTTAACTTTGTCTATAAAATATTCATTGTACAATATTTATTAGCAGTTTTCTGGGACACCTTATATGAGACACTGTGGTAGAGACTATGGGAATACAGATATGTTTTGTTTTTTTTTTTTTTTGCTTTTTGGTATGTGGGTAGCTCCCTGACTGGGAATCGAACCCAGGCCGCAGCGCTGACAGCGCCAATGCTGAAGCCTTAAGTCACTACACCATCAGGGAACTCCTGGAATACAGGAGTATTTATGTTACTGGGTTCAGGTGCTGCTTGCTGCCTCCAAAAATCAGGGACAAGGTTGGTAGAAAAAAAATTGATTCATTCAAAATGCTGGCATTCAGGGAACTGGACTCTTGTCTGAAAGACTACCTTCCCTGATCCTAGCAAGGCCAGAAGCCTTTATAGGCATGCAGGTTGGGGAAGAACAAAGAAAGATGGGAGCGAGGGTCATCAAGCATGCTCAAGGATAATTCAGAAATCACTTCCCAGGGCTGGATTTGCTTCCAGATAATGTTATCTGGCACTCAGTTGCCTGAGGACTTAGAAATAACTGGGTTAATAAGGTACATATAGCCTTAAGAAAGGGACCAAAGCAGATCTCCCCGGGATAATCTCATCTCAAGATCAAGTACATTGGAAGTTATCTAGTAAGCAATGGGGAGGTTTTGGGATACATTTAGCAGAGATCACATAATTAGAGTTTCATTTTTAAGAAAATTTTAGGTACAAGGAGGGAAGATGAACGAGAAAAAATATAAGGACTGAATTTTCTAACAAGGTTTTATGAGAAGACTATTTATTTGTTTGCTTATTTATTTATTTATTTATATACTGATATAATCAATCATGAGAAATATTGATATAAGGACTCCAAACCTGTAGAAAATTTTATAAGCATTTATTAGAGTTTAAACTAAATAGAAGATATGCCTGGAAGCAATATCTCAACAGATTGGAAAAATAAAAAAATAAAAGATGCTTCCCAGAATGATAGTTTGCAATTTCTGTTATACATTTGGAATTTAAAAAGCAACTAAGGAAGTTTACATGAATGTGGGAGAAAGCAAGGCAGGGAAATCTTTATGATTGGTTACAGGATAGTTAACAAGATGGTACGCTCCCTTGAGGGTGGTTGGAACTTCCCAGGAGTCTGAAAAAGACATTTCAAAGGTGTGTTAACCTAGAGGCACAGAGAAAATGAACAGGGCTCGATGAAAGCAAAGATAACCTTTTACTAGGGAAGTTACATGCCTTGAGGTGTGACTACCCACCAGGACGTGTGAAGTTAAATTTATTATAGAGCCACTTTTTAATTTTTTTACCTACAGAAAGGAAAAAAATTCTTCTATTTGCAACAGCATAAATGGACCTTGTGGGCATTATGCTAAGTGAAATAAGTCAGAGAAAAACAATGAGATTTCACATATATGTCAATTCTAAAAAAATCAAAATTGTAGAAACAGAATAAAATAGTGGATACCAAGGACTGAGGAGTGGGGAAATTCAGGAGATGTTGGTCAAAGGATTAAAATATGCAGTTAAAAGATAAGTTCTGGAGATCTAATGCACAGCATAGTGATTACAGTCAATAATAATACCAAATTATATTCTTCAAAGTTGCTAAGAGACTAGATTTTACATGTTCTAACAACAAAGAAGAAATAATTACGTGACTTGATAGAGGCATTACCTAATATTTGGTAATCATGTTGCAATATATAAGTGTATCAAATCAAAATGTTGTACACCTGAAACTTAAGCAATGTGATATGTCAATTATATCTCAATTTAAAAAAAGAAATTTAAACTAGTAAGAGGGTTATTAGAGCTGACATTTTCCTGGCCACCATATTTTAATCTATGGATACATTTCAAATCTATGGATAACTCAGAAGAAGGGACAGTTTTGCCTTCACATTTTTCTTTCTGTCGCATGCATATCGATGAGCTGAGGGGTTTTTCAACATTTTCACTTTCAAGGTTCTGATTTTGTGCATCTCTTGAAATCCTCCAGGCAGAGCCCACAGGCACCTCTACACTGTGTAGCACTATCATACAGTAGAAATACCATGAGAGATGCATATATCATTTTAAAGTTTCTAATAGCTACATAAAAAAGTAAAACAAAACAGATGAAGTGAATTGTAATAACACTTTCATTCTGTATACCCACATCATTTCAGTATGTGTCAGTAGGAAAAATGATGAGATCTTGCTTCAGATTGAAGGTTTGTGTCCCTGAAAAATTTGTATGTTGAGACCTATATGATATTTGGAGGTGGAATGTTTGGGGCGGAGGGGGTGATTAGGTCATTAAGATAGAGCTCATCAAGAAGAGGATTAGTGACTTTATAAAAAACCCCAAAGAGCTTCCTCCCCACATCTGCCCTGTGAGGTCACAGCAAAAAGGCATCTTGTCTACGAGCTGTCGGGTTGGCTCTCACCAGACACTGAACCTATAGGTGCCTTCTCTCAGGCTTCCCAGACTCCAGAAATGTGAGTAATAAATTTTGTTTTTATAACCCACCCAGTCTGTAGTATTCTGTTATAACAGCCCAACAATCTACCACAGATCTTTTACATTCTTTTCCAGGCTTTGAATTTTATGTCTTTCTTATTTACATGGATGCTCAATTCAGAATAGCCACATTTCAAAAGCGAAGTAGACATGGGACTGACCAGTGGCTATTCTATTGATCATCACAAACCTGTAAATTTCCTTATTTATGTAGTTATCTCAGTAAGATAATTTGATATCTGGCATCACATTTCATTGACTTAAAGACAGTATAGAGAAAATATAATAATTTATTTCCATACATGCCAGTTTTTCTTTCTGCTCTACACCATCACCTTGTGTAGCTCCCTTTCCTTTCTTTATCAAGCAGAAAATAATACCCATCCATCTTGGAAATTGTACTTCCTTATTAATGTGCCTGCAGCCCTACCTGTGACATTTCCCATAATTTTCCATACCCCTGCGCTAATGACAACTTGTGTGAGCGCTCCGATTTAAAGTTGCATCACAACTATAGTTACAATTTCTTTTGTTCATGTTATGATACCAAATGCTGAAGAGTTGGTTTATATTCCCCCAATCTTCCCAGAGGCAACTACACTTCACAATTTGATGTGAGTGCAGGTGTTAGAAATAAAAGTGCTCCTGAAGGCAGAGCTGTTGGGCACCATTGTTCTTTTGTATTCTTCTGTCTTGAAATTTGATGCTTTGATGGAACTCCATTTTGTGCTAGCCTGATAAATCTCCCTGTAGGCACATTTAATGGATGAAAAGGTAAAGAGGAAAGATCAATTAGCTTATCTGAGGTCACTGAACACTACATTGTGGCAGAGACAATGGCCGAGGTAGAAACCCAGAAGCATGAATTTGTAAATTTATACTAAGTACTTGGAAACTTCATTTTCTTAGATGAGAACTATAACCATAGTATAAAGACTAGTAATTCTGGATGTCATTTCTTTACATGAATTGAAACTATTCAGTCATATCAATCAGTGTCATGTAGACACTTTTCTATTAATTTTGTATTTTTTGGTCGATCTTTCTCCCATGAAAACTGATTGGTATCTTTGTATTGTGCTGCAGTTTTGAGATCTAAGGCCTGTTATTTATTACACAATCTAATGAAAACATGTGCTTGTTGTTTCCCAAAAGAAACTGACATTTCTGCTTTACATAAAAATATGTCTTTAAGTTCCTATAAGAAGTCATATAGAAGAGTCCATAAAATTTATCCATCGGTTAGTTACCATCACACACAGATCTTTTGAACTTGAAACTACACATTTGAAATTAGAAAGACTGCAGTTGCATAATGTACATGTGGTAATAGAGCAGATTCCATTTGTTATAATTATGTGTTGCATGAGGAGATACATAATACAAACACGATTTCTCAAATTGTAATATAAAAATTCTCAACGTTAGAAGGGTTGGGTTTGAAAGAGAGCAACGGAGGCTAGTGATGGCGGTGGCACCAGGAGTAACAATCTACATTATATCGGGGCGATCTCGGCTGGCTTGCTTGCACCTTGCGTTCACCAAGACATCTTCCCTATTTCCTCGGCTGGACTACAATTCAGATAAGTTTCTTTTCTTAGAACATTTACTTTACAAAACTTTCAATTATGAACTTCTTCTATCCCTTTGAAATGTAAATCTTCTCTTAACCAGCACAGTATTACAACCCAGGAAGGTCTTTTCACGAAGACCTGAGAGCCATCCCTTAGAAACGTTAATAGTCACGAAAGACAGTGTTCCTTGCTGGTGGGAATGCAAGTTGGTGCAGCCACTATAGAAAACAAGATGGAGGTTCCTCAAAAAGTTAAGAATACAGTTACCATATGATCCAGCAATCCTTCTTCTGAGTATCTACTCACCAAAATCTGAAAACACCTGTCTGTCAAGATATACAATGTACGTACCTCTCTGTTATGACAGCATTGATCATAATGGCCAAGACATAGGAACAACCAAAGTGTCCTTCAATATATAATTGAGTAAAGAATATGTGGTACATACACACAACGAAATACTTGTCAGCCATAAGAAAAGATGAAATACTGCCATTTGCAACAACATGGATAAATCTTGAGATTATCATATGAAGTGAAATAAGTCAGACAGAAAAGTCACAAACCACAGGACTTCCCTCACATGTGGGATATAAGACTGAAAGCAACAAAGAAACAAGACAATCCAAAACAACTCATAAACACAGACAACAGTTTAGTGATTGCCAGAGTGTAAGGGGTGAGAGGGTGGTAGAAGAGGGAAAAAAGGGTCAAATACACGGTGATGAAAGAAGAACTGACTCTGGGGGTGAACACACAATGCAGCATATCCATGATGTATTACAGAAATGTCCACTTGAAACCTATATAATTTTATTAACCAATGTCACCCCAACTAATTTTTTAAAAAAGTGTGTCTATCGCCCCTTCTCTAACTTTTATAAACTACAATTAGCAAACAGATGGCACTATCCCATGAACGAATTTCTTTTTATTGTCCTCCCCTACTTTTCTACTAGCTCATTAGTGCTTAAAATCCTTCCCACCTTTTATATCAGCAGAGTTGAGTTCATTGTCCCTCACTGCTATAGCCTTGACAACCATATTGAATAAAGTCTTCATTGCCTATTTAAGTCTTAATGTGTTATATATGTATATATAGTTATAACATTATATATCCATATGTGGTTATAGTTTTATATGTGTGTGTATGTATATGTGTGTGTGTGTGTGTGTATGTGTGTGTGTGTGTGTGTGTATATATATATATATATATATTTCTAGATATGTATAGCTTTAGATATATATAGTTTTAGAGATGATTGATATTTTATATACAAATAGATAAATAGAAGATAGATGATAGATGATGATAGACAGAAAAAGAGTATAGAAATGCATACAAAAGCAATAATCATAGATTTATAAATAAAGATGTTCAAAACACAGTATTGTTTAGAACAATAAAACATTAAAACAATTAAACATTTCAATAATAAGGAATCATAATATGCAACGTCATCTAAACCAAATTCATGATTGAGACTTTTTATTAACACACAAATGCTCAGGTTATGTTTGTACAACCCATCATTTCTGAATATAACTTTGAGTGAATTTGAATAGGATACAATCCCAGTATCTAGTTTAAAACAGAATTTGTTAGATATTGAGCAACTTTAATTTACTTCTTTAAAAATGTTATATGTTTTAACTTCTTTGCAATTAACAAATATAGTATAAGCAAGAAATAACAATATTTTCTTTAAATTAAAAAAACTCAAACTTCCTTGTGTGAATTTATATTTTGTATAACTCAGGGCAAAATTCCGTGGATATATGGTAGTAGGGAAAATTAATTTGTGCATGTCATTATTCACACAGCTGCCTTAATTACTAGTAAATTTGAAACAGTGAAGTTTTTCTTTATTCTCAGACACATACCTTTAAGCTATTTTTTATCTTCTGCATGTTTTATGCCTTATGATGGACTGAAATGAAAAGAAAGTAGCTTTAATTTAATACAGAAGTTAATTGTTCAGCCCATTCTTCCAGTTAATCCGGTCTTAAGTCAGTAAATACTTTGCCTGAAGCAATACAATTGCAGTTACTCAAAATACATCCCATTTGGAGAATATATATATTTTAAGACTCTTTACACAGCCTGGCCACAGCATTTCCTTCTGTTGCCAGTGTGTAATGATCCCTTCACTGAACTAAGTGTTATTTTTAACAGTTAGTCTTCCATAGCCTGCAACAAAGAAGATAGAAAAATATGGGACTAAAGCACTAGGCTTCCTTCTTGTGACTTATGTTACTACAAGGAACTATACTCTGGGAGTGTGCTACTGGAAAAGAGAAGAAAACATGGTGAGAGGACAAATGATTTTTTGTGTGTATATTGTAGACAGCTAATTTACTAAGAGAGGTGAGGGAAGAGGCTACTTCTTCATTAGTGTGGTGCCTGGTATGTAGGACAAGTGCCAGGCCATCCCTTCAGAATTGAGTATCTAACTTTAGAGGATAGAATCAGTAAAATAAAAATCACTTTGAGACCTTTTTCTTCTCATTTATTTGAGCCAAAATAAATGTATTTCGTAGATTCAGATTAATGTTGATTAATATTTTTGATTTTTAGTATTCTTCAAACCTCATAATTTCTGTGCTGTATTCTGCCCATTCTGAAAGTTTTTAAAATTTTGAATGAAAATGTTAACTTTTACAGATATTATGTCCATCTTTGATTACTAATCTTTTATGTCTTATATCTGAAAAATTCATTGTACAATGTCTCTTATTCCTCAACCAACCCTTATTAAACATATTAAAAATGAAGTGACAGAGATCATTAATATGCTTTCCCTTTTAGGGAAAAAAAAACATTTGTTTTGAATTTCATAAAGATCAACAGAGTATAATTATGATGCTCATGCATCTTTCATGGGGTTCTGTTTATTCAATTTTTTAAAAAATAAAGAAATCAGGGTGTTTTGGTAATAAGCCCTGGTTTAGTTAGTAATAATGGTTTAATAATTTATGCTAATTAGCATCTTCAATTTGTTTCTCACTCCTTTTCTGAATAGTTAATACTTTTGTGTGTTCTCATATAAGTGGGCAGCAAACAAAACTTCAATAATTTTTTTTCCTAACATTCTTTTGTAACTAAATTGGCTGCCTAGTCAGAAATAAAAAAGGCACCATGGTTAAGAATTGGAAACTCAGAGGAATTCGCAGAAAAGATTTCTTTCACATTTGCTTTTCAAATAGAATTTCTGCTTCTGGTGTGGTGTAGCGATCAGGAATCAGAGCCAACTCAGTCCCTACCTACCCTTAAGGTTTGCTGCAGGATATAACTTTGTTTTGGAAACCAAGATGTAGGTATTAGAAGCCAGGTCATATCCAGGAGGCAACCTTGCTAAGACTCAATCACAACATCTTTTTTCTGCCTGTAATAAAGTCATTCAGTGTGCCTGTCAATTCAATATATGTGAGGAGAAAAATGTATGATAGTTTTAGTCTAAGTTTCTCCAGGGAACCTTAGATAATCCATTTAAATTTATTAAAGCTATAAAGATCCATCATTTCACCAAATGTGTTTTGAGAATCTGCTATGAATATCCCAGGCACTACTCTAGGTGGTGAGAATGCAGTATAAACATGTTAATGTGGTCCTGATGTTCATGAAGCTCATAGACAAGCAAATGAACACAGCAAGATAGGATGTTCATGCAGGAAAATGTAATGAGCTGAATGATGAGCCATCAGGGAAGGGTGCATATATGAAGGGTACAGGCTGAATGACCTTACTAATGAACAGAGCAGGTCAGCTGAATTGTGGTCAAGTGAGCAAATGGACCAAGAGAACTACATGACAGTGTCCTAAGATGAGGGGCTCCTTATAAATCAGTTGAAGAAAGAATTTGCACTTTTCTTGAAAATAGTAGGTGAATTATGGGACAAAGTTTACATTTTAGAAAAACCACTTCAATGAGAATGCAACCAGAGAGATGAAGGGAAGACTATTGGGGGAAAACAGGTAAGGAATGGAAGAGATGTGATTTAGGGACAAGGCAGTAGAGGTGAGAGGAGTGCAGATCAGATTATTTGGGACATGTGTAGGTAGCAGAATTAAAACGAATTGGTGACTGATTAGCTTGAAGTGAGAGGAAAGGAAGAATCCAATGCTCAGGTTTCTCTTAAGTAATAGGGTAACACTTTTCCTGGGTCACATCAAGGAAATGGTAGTTCTGGGAAGCAAATATGGATTGGAAACAATGGTGAGCTTAGGTTTGGAAGTTGCATTTTCATTAGCTTCGAAATATCAGTGTGAAAATGTCTGCTTGAGAACTGGGCAAATGGTCTGAGTTACATAATAAAATTTTTTCCAAACATCTCTGAGTTAGGTTTTATTGTCCCTATTTTATAAGTGAGATAAATGAAGTTCCATAGCTTTACACAATTTGACTAGTGTAACACAAGTCATTTGTGAAATGAACAGGAACTAAACTAAATATTTCACTCAAGTCCAGTGATTTCTTTTTCTATCATAAAATTTTACTTTTAACCAGTCAATTCTATTGGCAAGGTGATTGGCCCACTTTAGGAATGTCATTTAAAGAAATAAAGGTAATGAACTCAAAATTTTGGTGTGTAGTTATTAGATCAAATCAAATTAACAATAACAGCTCTGATTTATGTAGAATTTACATAGAATTTATGTGGAATTTATGATAATTGAATAGCTTGCTTAAAATCACCAATGGTGGTTAAATGGCAGAACTGGAATGCAAACCCTATTCTTCTGAATCTGTAAAAATTATTTTACTACATCAGAAATAATGCCATTATAATATTGGAGATAAACAAAAAACCTTATTCAAATTTTAGAAAATTATGTAAAATGTTGGCAAAATTTTAGATCTTAATTTTGTTTCTCTAGGCATAAAATGCTGCAATTCAAATGAAGGTTTTTCTAGCTTCCCACTGTACTAAGAGACTTCTGTTCATTCATACTCTAAGAAATAACATTTCCTTTTGCTGTTCTTTATAGGTTATAAAAATCAAAAACAAAATATCTTTTTACTTCATAAATATTAAAATGTTTTAATACATGCAACCATTTGTATGCAACTCAACTTTATCAACTAACATATGGTCATTGTATTCCTTTGGATGGTGCCCTAGAAGATTGATCACCACCTGTCACTCACATGAAATGATTTGATGATCAAGATGCTCATATTTAAAAGCTTGGTTGCTTTTAGCATTTAGAAAACAAAAGTGTTTTAATAACCCGTAAACCAGATAGATTGTTCATAGATCAGATACTCATTCTAGTAAGCTATGTGATTTTGCTCGAAGGACAAATAGTCTTATTATTTCTTTATCTTGTGTTGTGATGTTTGTGCTTTATCTACGTATGTATCTATGTATCTATCTATGTATAGAATATTGGTCAGATTAAGTCACAGAAAATTCAACCAACTCTAAATAATAAAGAGACTTTATTGGTTCAGGAGCTGGAAAGTCTAGAGCTAGAGAGTGCTTTGCTTGAGCTACAGGTTGGTGATATCTTTAAGGCTGCATATCCATTATCTGTGATTCTTTCAGCTGTCTTCCTTGCTGTTTGCTTTATCCTTACCCTGTTTTTTCCTCGTGGTGACCAGATGCTGTCTATTTGGGTGATAGGCACCTTTTTTTTTTTTTAAACTAAGAGAAGAGCATTGCATCAAGTCTGCAGTTATTGAAGAGAAATCTTGGGTTTCTCTCCAGTTACTGACTTAGGTTCCCTGAACCACTCACTGTGACCGGGGGAAGACCATTTCTGAGCTTGTCTTAGTTTTACATCATTGCCTACCCTGGAATAATCACTGTGATAAACGTCAGGAACAACAGCAATAGCAGAATTGTTATGATTATGTAAGCCAGTTAGGGTCCTCCTTTGGAGCAGGGGCTAGAGTCAAAATTCAATGGCTGTCTGAAACAGAATACGACTTATTTCTCCAAAGTAAAATCCGTGTACTGACGTAAAGGAGAGGAATGTTCACCATTTGTAGTAAATGTATACATTTATTTATTCATTCACCATTTCAATTCTATTTATCAGTAACCTCTTTTTTAGCAATATATCTCTTCCTCTGCCTTTCTAGATATGTAGCATGTTTTGCATGCAAGTGGTACATACATGAACGGAGGGAAGGAATATTTAGAAGATGCCAAGCAAAATTAAAGGTTCGAAATTATGCAGCCTTTGAGGATTATGTTAGTACTGGATCCCAATTCTAATGAAAAAATGCAATCTGAAATAATCATTACTTAAATATACTTTTTAAAATGTATTTATTTACTGCCTTATTTATGCTTAACATATGAGAAATAAAGATAGAGACATCTTATTGTATTTAATAAATCACTCTTAGAGTACCAGAATAAAGGATGACATATTTAAATTATAATCTCTATTGATTTTTATTATTATATGATTTATTATTTATTATTATATATTTATAAAATTATGGGTGTGTACTGAGGTAATAGTATTATTTATACTATTAGATATTCTTATTGGAGAAGAAAATCTGTCAACTACTGAAACATAATGAGAGATCAAATCAAGTTTTCAATTCTTATATTATTTAAAGATTCTTCAAAATGTTTAAAAACAATAATGTGTCAATTATTTACACTGTATGAGCTTTTACATATGGAAGATGAGAGGAAATTTAGTGCTATACTCTAGAATTTAAAGAGGTTAAAGTCTAAAGTAAAGCCATCTAATTATTGTTATGTTTGATGAACAGTAGAAAAAATAATTAGCTAATAAATAAGTGGATATTTTAAATATGGAGGAGGTTCACATATATTTTGCAACATATTAGATAAGAGAAAGGCTTAGTTTTATAGGATGGAAAGTTTGAAAGAGCTCAATTGTTTTGTTATTTAAATGGAAGAGAAAAAGAGAGAGTGTGTGCATGTGTGTAGATCAAAGAGCATAAATAAAATTAAAGATAAAAAATAGAATAATTGGTGATAGAAAATTGCAGAGGAAGTGCTCCTTATTCATTTGTCCTTGTAGAGAAGTAAGGTTTTCAAAGCAGAAATGTCTTTTTGAAACAGAGGAAATAAAAGAGGGAGTTAGGTCAATTTCAGGTGCAGAGAAGAGAAAAAAAATAAGGAAATTTAATGGAAAAGCTCCAGAATTTTGGAAAGTAGGGTTAAGAGCTATCTGCTAATTGCCTTAACGTTAAAGAGAGATTGAGAGTTACATATAGTAGAGAAGTACTAGAAAGGCTGTTTTGAGTAATATCAATTAATAATAATACTGGTAACTACCAGGTCCAAGTATTATAGAAGGGAGAGGTCAGTAAGGTAAGAGATTGCTCATAAATGTAAAGAGTTTGAAAGATTCAAATAGCTAATGGAGACATTCACAGGCATAATTTTTTGTAACATCAGGGACATCTGACTCCAAAGTCAATTCTCAAGAAAGAGAAGAGAAGAGAAGAGAAAACAGAAAAACAATGAAAGAAAAAGAAAAAAGTTTTATATGTTTCCACTACAGTCATAGGGTATGATAAAGGCAAGTAGCAGGTATTATAAAGCAGATAATTAAATCTTGAAGGATGTTATCATAGACTGTGATATTGTTTACAAATACCCACTGACTCCTTTCCCGAGACCCTTTCTTAACCCAGTAAACTTGGTATAACTTGTTTTTGCAATAAAATGTGAATGAAAATGGCAAGCAGAAACAAGTGTTATAAACCACTGCACAATTTTACAATTTTACCTTTTTGTTTTCTTTTTTTTTCTGTCAGGGGACCCACAATGTCCTAGAGAAAAGCCATTCCTTAAGCCTAGAGGATGTGGAGCAGGACCACAGTATAACCCACAATAAGCATGCACATGAGCAAAAATTAAGCATTGGGAAGCTATTAGGACCCAGTCCATAAGAAGGCATGACTTATGTTGGAGCTGGAAGTAGTTTGATAGAGTAGTTTAATACAGTGAGAAGTGGAAGGACAGGTGAAGGTGAGTGTATGGGGGTGGGTAGACAGGGGAGATTGGCAGACTGTCCTGATTGACATTTATCTCCTGTCAAAGACAGGCTTTTACCCTAAAAGCTATAGTCATTGAAAGAAGGAGTTACATGATTAG
>PVJL010018499.1:0-15795 GCA_004026885.1 Lyroderma lyra | reverse complement strand
CATACAATGGGGAAAAGACAGCCTCTTTAGTAGGTGGTGCTGGGAAAACTGGAAAAACATATGCAAAAGAACGAACCTGAGCTATGAACTCTCTCCATATACAAAAATTAACTCAAAATGGATTAAAGACCTTCATATAAGACCTGCAACAATAAACTGTATAGAAGAAGACATAGGTACTAAACTTATAGACCTAGGACTCAAGGAAGACTTCATGAACCTGTCCTCAAAGGCAAGGGAAGTAAAAGCGAAAATAAATGAATGGGACTATATCAAACTAAAAAGCTTCTGCACAGCAAAAGAAACCATCAACAAGGCAAAGAGACAGCCAACTGAGTGGGAGAAAATATTTGCCAATAACGCATCAGGTAAGGGTCTAATATCTAAAATATATAAAGAACTAATAAGACTTAACAACAAAAAAAGAAACAACCCAATTAAAAAGTGGGCAGAAGAACTAAACAGACACTTCTCCCATGAAGAAATACAAATGGCCAGCAGACATATGAAAAAATGCTCATCCTCATTAGCTATCAGGGAAATGCAAATCAAAACCACAATGAGATAGCACCTCACACCTGTGAGAATAGCTATTATCAACAAGACAAGGAATAACAAGTGCTGGAGAGGATGTGGAGAAAAAGGAACTCTGGTACACTGCTGGTGGGAGTGCAAATTGGTACAACCACTGTGGAAGGCAGTGTGGAGATTCCTCAGAAAATTGGGAATGGAGTTACCATTTGACCCAACAATCCCCCTTCTGGGGATCTACCCCAAAACTTGAAAACCTTTGTCCGCAAAGACTTATGTATCCCAATGTTCATCGCAGTGTTGTTCACAGTGGCCAAAACATGGAAACAACCAAAGGTCCCTGTGACAGATGACTGGATAAAGAAGCTGTGGTACACATACACAATGGAATATTACTCAGCTGTAAGAAAAGATGAAATATTGCCATTTGCGACAAAATGGATGGGCCTGGAGATCATCATGGTAAGTGAAGTAAGCCAGACAGAAAAAACAAAGAACTGCATGATTTCACTCATATGCGGAATATAAAACTGAACGCAAAGAAAAAAAGAAATGAACAAACAAAGAACCCATGGACACAATCAATAGTTTAATGTTTATTTGGGGATGAGTGGGATAGGGAGGGGAGAAAGGGGAGGGGGTGGGAGAGGAGGGGGGAAGCTAAATATAAGGTGATGGAAAGAGAAGTCACATTAGGTGGTGAACTTATTATACAACAAGTTGACAATGCACTGTAGAACTGTAAAAAAAAAATCATAGAACCTTAAAATTATATATATATTTTTAATGAGAGGCCTAAGTGGTTAGCATACAGGCTCTGGAGCTGCCAGGTCGTTTTGGTTTCAATGGAGATCCACACTCTCGAGCTGTGTGACCCTGAGCAAGTGACTTAACCTCTCTGGGCCTCAGTTTCCTCACCTGGGAAATGGGGACAATGATCCTTCTACCTCCTGAGATTTACTGGTAGGTTTACCAGGTTGGTAGGATACAGCTACTCGAACAGAGCCTGACACATGACACACATTAGATAAGGGTAAATTAATACATAAAAGTGGCAGTCCCAACCCACTCCTACTGTGTGCTGTTCATCAGCTTCCAACAGACTCAATAATGTGCTCATTTATTTGCCCACATGGTCTCCTCACTGGGAAATCAGCTCCCTCAGGGCATGGGTCCTTGAACTAACTGTTCACTGATGTGAGGAGCACAGTGTATGTGTCTAGGAATACCTGTGGCCTAATTGAATGAATAACATGGGAAGGCGTTGAGTCTCAAAATTGCTTCCTTGGCTGTTCACCTTTTCCCAGGCACCCAATCACCTCTGAGATGGTTTCTCTAGTTAACAAAAAACGATTATTGACTTTGACTATGCCCTTACTAAGTTCTCAACACTTCCCTTGCAATACCTCTGTTAATCAGCATGACAAACCTATGAAGTAGGTGTTGCTGCTATCCCCATTTTTCAGATGAGGAAACTGAGGCCTAGAGAGTTGAAGTTGCTCACCTAGGGTTACACAGCTGTTACGTTCCAGAGGCAGGATTAGAACCCATGTCTGTCAGCACCACTCTCAACAGGTGAGTCTATTCATACCCAACTTGCCCATCTCTTGTGGGGCAGACAAAGTTATCTGGGAGCCACAGAGTGGAATATTGATGCAAAAGTGATCTCAAGTCTCTATTTACCCATCCACCTCTCCGGCAATGTGAGCTCACAGCTCCACCCACTGATGAGTGGAGCCTATTTCCCCTCCCTTGAAATTAGGCTGGCATGGAGACTTGTGTTGGCTAAGAGAATGGAGCAGAGATATGAGTCAAGGGCCTTGAGTCCTTTTGCTCTCTCTTGGAATCATGCCAAGCCTCTCTCTATATGAACAAACTGGGAAGCCTGCTGGCTGATGGTACCATGTGGTCCAGTCACTCCTTTTGCCCTTGCTCCTAGTGGGCCAGTCTCCAGAAGCAGAACCCCCTTGCTGACCTGTTGCTGGCCACAGATACACAAGAGAGCCCTCTTGAAACCACAAAAACTGCCCAGCTGAGCCCAACATAAGAAACCAACCCATAGAATAATGAACTAAAAATTCATGGTTGATTTGAGACACAAAGTTTAGGGGTTGTTTGTTATTCAGCAAAAGTTAACTGATACACAGACTGCTCAAGGACAGAGTATGATAAAGAGTACCAATTACTATAATGAATGATTCACTAGCTTCAAATTGATGAGAAATTGAACCTTGGAATAGAACACAGATGGGTGGTTTTATGTTTTTAAATTTTTATCATTAAAGTAGAAGACATCAAAGAAGAGAGGTAGGGGGAGAGAGGAGGGGAATGGGCTGGGAAAATAAAGGGAACCTCCCCATATGTTGGATCCAGGTGATACTTTTTCCCTGAAAGCCCCAGCCCACCCTGCCTTGCCAACAACATTAGCTTGCCAAAAGTCATTAGCAATGGATCCCAGCAGACCAAATAAAAATCAGGGAACCACAAGTAACTTAAACATAGCGTTTATTCCAGAAGGAAAGCAGCAACAAAATGGCATCCAGGTCTTGGTGCACAGCAGGGCATCAGGCCCTCCTGGAGAGTTTCCTCCCCTTATATAGACAGGTGCCAAGAAGTGAGCACATAAGGTGCATAAACAATAAAATGGCTGCCACCTGCAAAAGTGCAAGTCATGATTACATCACAGGTGTGTGTCATTATAGAGGAGCATGATAAAAGCCTGGCTCCATTTGCCCCATACCCTCCACATTCCATCTCTGTCCTAGAGGTGGGGGCTACCAGACACCACGTCATGAAGATCCAGTCCCTGGATCTCAGCTCACTTTTGAGGCAGAGGTAAGGGTAGAAGTGGGACACAGAGCCTGGAGGCCTTGTTTTTGTCCTTGAGAGACCATTGAGTGGATGCTCAGGCCCTCTATGTCTCAGCAAGACCCCAGAGAGGTAGGTGTTGAGTGGGAGGGTCATAGAAGGTGAGGTCCTGAAGCCAGAGGGCTAAATGGGAACCAGAACTAGGTGTGAGACTGGTGGTCACAGTCTGAAAACTAGGGTCTGTGGAGAGGGGAGAGGAGGCCAAGTCAGGAGGTGGGAGTAGGTCTAGTTTCATGTCAGTTCTTCTGTGCAGTCCCCACCAGTCCCACAGCAAGAGGAACTCAGACAGAAAAGATGAGAGAGAAACAGAGGAAGAGGGAAATGGAGAATCAGAACAAAAATGAAGGAGGGAGAGACAGACAGATGAAAATAAAAATAAAACAAGGAGACAGTTAAGAAAAAGAGAGACACGGAGAGACAGAATGGAACAGAGGGAAAGACATGGAGAGAATCAGAGATGAAGATGTGGAAAGAGAAAGAGACATACAAAGATATAGGAAAAAAAAGGGTAGAAGAAGGGTAGAAGAAGCCCCCTTCACCACTCCTTATACTAGAGGTCCCTGACGCTCAGATCAGGCCATACCTGTCCATGATTAATCAGAGCAGAGCTGAGAGCTCCCTACTGACCTGCCAGCCTCCAAACAAACATACCCATCTCTCCTTCTCAGGCTCAGGCCCCCAGTGCCCCTCCATGCCTAAGTTCTCCCAGGTCTCCACTCATTTCCCAGCCTGTATGGTGGCCCTGAATTTATTATTCACCCACCTGATTCAGCAGCCTCAGCTCAGCCCAGACCTCCCTCCCCATCCTCTGTGTGTGTGTATGTGTGTGTGTGGGTGTATCTGTCTCACAACTATGGGGTTTATAACTGTGCCAGGCCTATGCGTATGCTGTTCCACCTTCTCCTGCCTCACTCTTACTATTCTTATGGTCTCAGCTCCAAAGTTCCCTCCTCCAGGAAGACCTCCCTGAACTTCTCAGCCTGGGTCTGAAGCTTTCTTTGGGATCCTTTAATTCCTGGGTTTCCCATCCCACCCCTGCCCACTCTGGGTTGTCACTTTCTGGGATAGGACTATCTTCCCCACTGGATTGTGGGCCTTGTTACCACAAAGCTGGGTTGTCATTGTGATGTTTCCCTTGCACAACCCAGCACAGGGCCAGGCACAGAGGTGCTCAGAGAGTGTGTATTAAATAAATGGATGTTGAACTAAGGAGTTTGGACTTCATCTAGAGAGCACTGGGAGCCACAGAAGGGTTTTAAATTAGGGAGAGTTAAAATCAGATCTCGGCTTTAGTAACTCCAGGCAACCTCTCAATCCTGGTGTTTTGCACATACTGTTCCTGCTGCTTTTTTTAACTCGGTGAACCTGCATGAATGACCCCTTCTCTCAGAGCCTCAGTTTTCTCACCTGTAAAATAAAAATATCAGTTTTTCCCTCTGGGAATTGTTGTGAAGACTAAGTCAATGCCCTAAAGGCTTAAGACCTGGAAAAATAAAAGAATGTACCCTATTTCTTTGCCTTCTACCCAGTAGACTGCTATTCATCATTCAATGTCCCACCCAGAAGCTACTTCCTTCCCTGACAGATCCTCTGAGAAAGCTATGTTCTATTGTTTTAAACATTGTGCTAGCTTGTCATTGGTTTCTGATGTCCACAAGGCCAGAATATTCTCAAAAGCAGGACTCTTCTTGAGATATGTCAGGGCACAGAGAGGTTAACATATTTGCGGATGCACTATAGGTGTATGTATGTATGTATGAATGGCTGAATGAATCATCTTCCCACCAAACCTTGGAAAACCCTCAGTTAAGGGTCTCATACTGTCACTGTTCTGGATGGCCCACTATTGGAGTCTGGAGGTCTTATGCAGGTTTGAGAGCTTCACAGCTTCTAACCCAGCACCTGTAGACAGTGGACACTCACACTTCTCCTGAATCCAGCCTCTAGAGATAATGTCACTCTCCTTCTAAGTTCAAACTCATCTTCATAGATCCTGAAAGACAAAAGAGAAAGGTTAACAAGTCTTTACCAGACACCCCCACATGCTCCTAAATCCCTCCTACCCCTCTTCCTCAGAACAGACTGAGTCATTGTTTAAGAAAGTGCTGGTCTTTTAAGAAAAAGCAGAACCTACAATGGGTGGGCACAACCTGAAAGAAACTGTGAAGAAAATGTGGGCACCAACAAATCTGCATTTGTATGACTTCCCCTCATCTTCAAATTAAACACTGTATTATTTATTAACTTAATCCTAGAATGTGGAGCATCTGTATTTAGAGGTGGGACCTGGTTGGTGTCTTGGAGATATGGCTTAGTTAAGGGTGGGGCCTTACCCAATGACCTACTGATCATGTGTGGCTGTGTCTCCATGTAGCATCCCATGGGCTGAGAGATGCAGGATGAACCCCAGGACACCTGGGTCTGAGATTTGACACTTTCCCAGGAGACCTAGGCTCTCTCTCCACACCTTCTCCCTGTACCAGTGTGATTGCAATGATCTATCATTGGTTGAATGATGCATCTCAATGTGTTAATGAACTTGGGAGAGGGTCATAGAAATGGGGGAGGGTGTCGAAAGGGAGTAGGAGAGAGACAGAGACCAACAGACAGAGACAGAGGGAAAGATGAGAAGAAAGGAAGGGATTGGGGAAGAAAAGAAGGAGCGAAGGGTAGGAGAGGCTTCGAGGGGTTCCTGGCCTCCTTTAGCACCACAGACAGCATCAGGCCTCCCCCTCCTGCTCTCCACACACACAGCTCAAGACTCCAGGGTCTCTCACCAGTTATTAACTTGTAGGATAGTGAGCCCCATTGACTTGTGCCAACTGTTTCTCCTACTCCTTTGAGAGGTACGGGTGCTATGACCACCATCAAGTGTCACCCTGCTTGCCAGGCCTGATCTCCAAAGCCAGGCCCCCATTAGTCCCTGAGGATGGTGAGCCCAGGCTGGGGCATGGGTCCAAAAAGCCAGCTCATCTGAGCTTCTCCATACTTCCTGGGGCCCAACAGAGGGAAGTAGAGCCAACTTTTAGGCAATTACACCTGCAAGTGTCTCTGCCTTCTCCAGCAATTAGAGACTAATTGGCCAGCTCTCATTCAGGAGAGACAGAGCTTCTGATGGATCTCCACTGCTGGGAAAGCAGGCAAAACCTAGCACCGCCCTCTCTGTGTTTTGGCTCTGTGCTCCTTCCCCTATCCCAGTTGCTCTTTCTCTGTATTTCTCTCTCACTTAATGTCTAGCTGTTTGTCTCTCTCTGTTCCTGTCGCTGACTCAGTCTCTCCATGTCTCTTGCACTGATTCAAACCTCCCCATATCTCTTTATCTCTCTTTGTTTCAACCTCTTCTTGTCTATTTCCTTGTCTCTCCCATCCCTCCATCTCTTCATGAGGCAGTGTAGTTCAGTGGTTAAGGTCTGCCTGCCTGTGATTGGACCTACTTCTGGCTGTGAGACCCCTGGGCCTCACTCTCCTCATCTTCAGAGAAGAGACAATACAGCTCCACCCTCACAGGGTGTATCTGGATGGTGGATGACTGACTAGTTGGTGAATAGATGGGCCAATGGGTGGATAAATGGGTGGGTGTGTTGGGGAAGGAGTGAATGAGTTAATAGCCCTTAGCAGCATCTGCTACACAGGTAGCACTCAGGATGTTTTTTTCCTGGTATCTCCTCATCTTTTGGAAATTCTTCCTCAGTATTTTTATCTTGGTCTCCCATCTCTGGGTCTCTTGGGGCCACAGTCTTTGTGCAAACATCCTTTTCCATCTCTCTTTGTGCCCGTCGTGTGCCCAAGATGACAATCTCTCACTGAGGTTCCGAAATAACTAGGCTCTCATGATGTTAATGGCCACCTTGGGAAAGAAGCCCACTTTTTTATTCCACTTCCTCTCCTGGTCCAGGTATTTGTTCTTGTCCCCAAAACTGGGAGAGGCCACACTTGTGTCCACTTCATCTCCTGAGGCATGCTGTGTTTATTAACAGTGAGGTTGGAGAACCAGAAGAGCCCTGAACCCTCAAGCAAGACATTCCAGCTGTCCTTGCCTCCTGGAAGTTTTAGTTGTCTAACCAGTTCTCAGATTGACTCCCATATTTCTCCTCTACTTCCAAAGTTGATCACCTTAGTCACTGGAATTATCTCTACTCTGGGAGGCCAGGCCCCCACAGGATGAACCCAGATTCCCCAAATATACAGACCTGTTGTCCTCATGGTCTCTAATCCACATACTATTCTCATCAAGAGCTGAAAATCAGTGTCAAGGCTTGGGGTACAATATTGCACAGTAGCTAAGACCATGGGCTCTGGAGCCAGGACTGTGTGGCAAGACTGCCCCTGCCTCTTTTCTAACCTTGGGCAAGTAACCTAACTTCCTCTGTGCCTCAGTTGCCTCAACAATAATGTTCCTCACCTCATGGAGTGTGGAAAGGATACAATGAGTTAATTTACATAAAGGCACAGAGCAATCACTAAATAAAGATGAGCTTATACAGAGCTATGGCATATTATCTGAAATCTTTGGGGGCTAGATGTGTTTCAGAATTCAGAACTTTTTATATTTTTAGACAGTAAGTCAAGTGTAAATGCTGTGTATTTCATAACACCCTCAAAGGGTCTGGGACATAACCTGGTCATCAAGCTCATTAACATTTTTGTAGCAAAAATGGATGAATATTTAACTAAGTGGAATAAATAAAGACTATAAGTATTCTCTCATTTATTCAGGTCAGATTTTGCTGCCAGACAAGTTTATACTAAACTTATGGGAAGAAAAAGAGAACAGCTTTCAGTTTTTAGAGTCTTGGGGGCCTCAGGGAGTCTGGGACTGTGCGTTCTTTATCCAAACTCTGAAACAACTTGAGCTACTTGACAATGTGGTGGGTTCACCCTCTGTCCAAGCTCTGTGTCCCAGGAGGACAGTTCACTTCTATTGACTGTACCAAGAGTTCTTTGTCACTTGGCTTAAGGTTCAGTTCAGTGTTGGGAGGAAGATTGGTTGTGGGGGTGATGGAAACAGTTGCTTGCTCTTCCTGAACCTTGGTATACTCCACCTGCCCTAGTGATTGTCCTAGACCCTGCCAGCTGCTTTGTAAACAGTCCTTCCCCATATGACCTATTGTGGGTGCATCATCTGTATCATGCTGGGACTCAACACAAAATACAACAGTTCAAGGAAGTCGTTATCAATCTCAGTAGGTCTGTAATGGCTTTCTTGAGTGTATTGGGGATGGCTTGTATGCAAATTGCAGTTATCAGTTCTGAAGCCTTCTTAGTGCACCTGTAACTGTCACCTGTAGCTCTTCTAGAGCTGGATTAATTTGGATCCTGTGGATTAGCCCCCACATCAGTATACCTGAACCTATCCTGAGACTGTCATGAGGCACATTAGTGTGAGCACCTATGTCTGTGTCCCAGTTGACACTGTTGTCCCCAGAAAGTGGGTAGCTGTGTCATGTCATGGTTGCTGCATGGGTGGAACTGAGACACATGGCAGGCTTTGAGTATAGTTGTGTCACTCTCTAAAATGGCAGGTTGTTGCTGACTGTCACAAAGCCACATTTTTCTAATTTTGTGGCTATAGGTCAAGGATTTGGTTGTCCTTATTGTGAGACAGTGTGGGATTGTTCTGATTCCTGCACAAATAGATGGGCAGTTCTGTGCCTATATCAAGTGGGTGATTGCAAGGAAATGAATTGGATGACAAATAAAGATAAAAAATATAACTATGCCTCCAAGTGATTAAAAATCAATCATCACACCAATAGGGCTCTCACTGGGTGGGTGCATATTATGGATTGTGGACAGAGGGTCCTTGGGACTCATCTGTGACTGCAGTATGTGGTGTGGATGAGTCTATGTAGTTGGGGTATGACTGTGCACCTGTATCTGGATGAAAGTATCATGTTGTATAATTGCTGGGTGTGTTGATAGCATGACTGTCTTTTGGATATTTCTCTGATTGGGACCCACATGGCTGGGGTGTTGTATGATTGTCAGTGAAACTGTATTCCAATTGTATCTGACACTAGATGGATCTGGGGCCATGTGTGACTGTTGAGTTGCATGGTATATACACACACTTGCTGTAGTATGATGGTTACATAGTTAGGGTAGCATATGTGTGTGAGTGTGCAGGCACTGTGGTCATCTGGATATGAATGTGGCTCTCTCTGATTTGTATGCAGGATCTCCATCTGGGTGGCTATTGTGTGGATGCAGTATGTGTACTGCACACATACATGCCCTAGAATGATGGTATCACAAGCAGGCTGTGTGATCTATGCTACTGTTAGGCAACTAGAATGTGTGTGTTTGAATAGGTGATGCATGCTAACATCTAGCTATGAGTGAGAACGGATGTGACTATTTGTGTAGCTCTGTGAGCCTGTGTGGGTGTGGCTGAGTCTACTGGCAGTGTCTGCAGCTGTGTGTGTGTGTGTGTGTGTGTGTGTGTGTGTGTGTGTGTGTGTGTGAGTGTGTGTGTGTGCTGTCATTCAGCTGAATCCCAGTCTATGCAGCTGCTGCATGGTTGGTGTGTGCCCCATGGCTAGGCTGTATCTGACTGTGGCTGTCTGAGGTTGGCTGTGGCTGTGATATGTGTGTGTTCTCATGCTGTAGCCCAGCTGTGTCTGGGCATGGCTTTGATCATAGAATGATGCCTGGTGCTCCTTCCCTGGCCTGGGAGACTGGCAAAGGAGATGACGGGGCAGTTCACAAGGTCCTCCCTGCAGCCACCATCCTAATCCTTGACGACCAGGTCAATGGGCATCTTTTCCTTGAGGCAGGTGATGTAGTAGTAACAGAAGTTGTTTCACAGGTCATGGACCTGAGGGGGCACCATGGTACTGGTGGGGGAGGGGTATGTAGAAGCCAGGGCTGAAGTACACAGAAACAGGGATGGCAATCTGCTCTAACTCCAGAGAGCCTGAAAAAGGGTGGATGGGTGAGATGGATAGGGATAGGGGGTAAGGGTGGGTGTGAAGGGAAGTGAGAAGCACTCACCTTCTTCAGCTCCAGCAGGTGGAACTGCAACATCTGAATGGCCTGTGTCATCTGAACAAACACAACAAGAGACAGAGGAGGGGAGAGAAGGAGAGAGTGAGAAAGAGAAAATGAGATGGCAGGAGAGAAGAAGGACGAGGAGGAGGGGAGAGGAGAGAAGAAGAGCAGTAATAGAAAGAGTGAGATAGAAGGACAAAGACTGAGAGAGAGCAAAAGGAGACAAAGACAAAGCAATAGGGACAGAGAGAAACAGAGAACAGAGATGGAGTTCCAAAATAATGTAAAAAGAGAGTCTTTGAGAATCAGAGACAAAGAGAAGCAAGAGATGCAAGAGGCAGAAAAGAATCCACCATTAGAGGAGTGTATAAAGGTAAGCTGCAATAATAAATAAACCTGCTCTGCTGCCTCTTTGTCCTCTGCTTCATTTCCCACCTTTCATTTGCAAACTGCATTTCCCAGAGCACTTTGCCAAATGATTGGCCAATAGGGGAGCCTTGGTGGGATCTGGAAAACCAAGGAAAAGCCAGAGTATTCCTCCTTCTCCTCCCTCTTCTTCTCTTTCTTTTCTTTCTCCCTTCCTCTCCTCTCTCCTTTCCAGCTAAGTCCCTGCATTCATTTTGGCATGGGCTCTGTTCTGGTAGAACAGCTAATGTTTATTGAACCTCCATTCTGTACCAGGCACTGTTTTAAGTGCTTGACTCCTGTTAATTCATTAAATCCTCACAACAACCTACAGTAAGCCTGCCAGGGCTGTGGTGTCATCCATGATGTCTGGGTAGAGGGGGAGCTAATCGTACTAGGGGGAGGAAAAAGTGGGAGAGCCTCAGGGAGGCATCAGCACCAGCAACAGATTAAAAAATGCCCCCTCCCTGATTTAGGAACACACCCTTGTGTTCCCCAAGTGTCTGAACCCTGCTCCTATGAGCACCCAATGTCCCATTCAGGTGAGAGTGGGACTGAGGGCCCAGTCCCACAGGCTTTTCTTGTACTCTTGGATGGTAACAAATTGCCCATCAGAGATTCCAGAAGTGTGGACAGGAGGGTCCAGAGAAGAGACAGACCCAGGTCTCAGGTCTGAGAGGTCAAGGTTGGGGGACAGGGATAGTCTGGCTGGTAACTGTTACCTCCTCACACGGAGCCATAGAGTGATTCAGAGAGAAACAGAGGAAAGACAGAGAGAAAGAAATGGTGAGAAATGGAAAGAAGAGTTGAAGAAGGCAAGATGGCAACTGGAGAGGAGGTCCCTAAAGCCTCTCCCAGAAAACACAATTGAATGGTGATCCAGGAGCCAAGAAAAAGGACCCTGAGTGACAAAACAGTTGTTGAGAAATCCACAAATCACAAGTAAACACCTGAAGGTTGGAGAGAAGGGGGCGAGTGGGGGAGAGGGAAGGGAGCAGAGACTGCAACAGGATCTGAGCGGTGAAGTTCGGGGGAGAGGAAAGACCAAGGGGGAGCTGGACTTTGGAGCTGCATGCTGGGGACGGAGTTTGGGAGCCAGCCTCTGGAACTTTTGAGTGGTAGAAGGGCTGAGCAAGGACTCTGAACTGCAAAGATGACACCCCAGCTCTAGGCCCCCTGGAGACCTACACAGGGTTGCAGTTCCTGTTCCCAGCCCCCTGCAAAGGCTACCCTGCTGTCTCAGGCCAGGCCCACAGCTTTGGACTTATGGAGTGTGGACTTCCTCGTGCACCCCAGGGTTCTGAAAGCAGTGTGAGCCCATAGACAGCCAGATGCTGAATCAGGGCTAGGAAGAAAGACTGATTTGATAGCATTCACCTGAGCCAGCAGGAACAGGCCGCCGAAGAGCTTCCCCAGCAAAGGGCAGAAGGCAGAGCTACCCTTGGAGGGCCTTTTGTTGGCCTCCCCCAAGGATATATGTGCATAGCGTCCAAACTTAGTAGGAGATCAGAAACAAGAAACAAAGAACCCCCTCTCTCCCAAAACTTGACCACCAATGCCATCTAGTGTCTGCCCTACAGCACGACACCACAAAAGCAATAATCTGGGCACTGAACATAAAGCCCTCATGTCAAAGAGGAAGAAGCCAGTGGAGAGGATGAATTCCTTAAAAACTAAAACTACTCAGAAAGAACATGAAATTTACCCAGTAGACTGCCTCTTAGAACTGGAAGGTTCTGATTTAAGTGACAATTTAAAGCAGCTACTCTAAAGGCTGTGAGAGAAATGAAAACTTATTGGCAGAACACCATAGCTGAGATAAATAACATAAAAAAGGATGTGAATGATATAAAAAAGGAACTCGGTGAACAAAAAGAACAATTTAACAAAGAAATTCAAAACATAAGAAAGATTAAGACAGAAATACGAGAAATAAATAATACGATAAAAGAAGTGAGAAATGAAATAACTGCCATAGGAAACAGGACCAATGAGATGGAGGAAAGAAATAGTGATATCGAAGATCAGAGTATGGAAACAGCTCAGACAGAGGAAGAGAGGGAATATAGAACCAAAAGGATTGAAAGAACTGTGCAAGAAATATCCGACTCCATGAGACAAAACAACATTAGGATAATAGGAATAGAAGAGGGGGCAGAGCAATCTACAGAGAGTATACTCAAACAAATAATAGATGAGAATTTTCCAAACATATGGAAAGATCTGGAACCCCAAGTTGAAGAAGAAAACAGATCCTCCAGATACCTGGACCCTAACAGATCTTCCCCAAGGCACATGGTACTAAAGATGTCCAAAACTAAAGACAAAGAGACAATTCTCAAGGCAGCCAGGGAAAAAAGACCTATAACCTTTAGAGGAAAACCCATCAAGCTGGCATCAGATGTCTCAGCAGAAACTCTATAAGCCAGGAGAGAGTGGAATCCAATATTCAAAACTTTAAAAGAGAGAAACTTGCAGCCAAGAATAAATTATCCAGAAAAATTATCTTTCAGATATGAAGGTGGAATAAAGACTGTTATAGACACACAGAAGCTGAGGGAATTTGCCAGCACAAGGCCAGCACTGCAAGAAATACTGAAGGAGGATCTTCAGCCTGAAATAAAACATCAGGAAAAATGGAACAAAGTTGGGGCAACAAGAAAGAAACAAAAATAAACACTCGAACACACAAAAACAAAGAAAGAAATAAGTAATGGCCACAGGAAATCCTCCCATACTGATCATCACTCTAAATGTTAATGGACTGAACTCACCAATAAAAAGATACAGAGTAGCAGACTGGATTAAAAAACAGAATGCATCCATATGCTGTCTCCAAGAAACACACCTCAGCTATAAGGACAAACACAGACTCAGAGTGAAAGGATGGGATACAATACTCCAAGCAAATGGTAAGTAACCAGAGAAAAGCAGGAGTGGCCATACTGATATCTGATGAAATAAACTTCAAGTTAAAAAAGATAGTAAAAGACAAAGATGGTCATTACATAATGATAAAAGGTACAATGCAATGACAAGAAGAGTTGACACTAATCATATATGCTCCCAAACAGGATGCACCAAAATACACAAATAAACTACTAGCAGACTTGAAAGGAGAAACTGATGAAAACACAATCATAGTAGGCTACTTAAACACCCTGCTAACAGCCATGGACAGATCATCCAAACAGAAAATAAATAAGGAAATAATAGCTCTAAACGACACATTACAGCAATTGGTCATAATTGACATTTACAGGACACTTCATCCAGCAAAAATAGACTACACCTTCTTTTCTAGTGCACATGGAACATTCTCAAGAATAGACCACATGCTGGAACACAAAAGTAGCCTCAGCAAATTCAAGAAGATCGAAATCATACCAAGTGTATTCTCAGACCACAAAGCTTTGAAATTGGAGATCAAGTGTAAAAGGAAAGCAGAACAAAAAACACATACACATGGATATTAAACAACAGATTATTGAAAAAGGAATGGATAAAAGAACAAATAAAAGATGAGATTAAAAAATATATAGAAACTAATGACAATGAAAATACAACATATCAGAATTTTTGGGACACAGCGAAAGTGGTAATAAGAGGGAAATTTATATCTTTACTGGCTTATCTTAAGAAACAAGAAAAATCACAAGCAAACATCTTAGCAAACTATCTTAAAGAACTCGAAAAAGAAGAGCAGACAATACTCAAAGTCAGCAGAAGAAAGAAATAATAAAAATTAAAGCAGAGCTAAACCAATTTGAGAACAGAAGGACAATAGAAAAAATTAATGTTATGAAAAGCTGGTTCCTTGAAAAAGTGAACAAAATTGGCAAACCCCTGGCAAGACTAATCAAAGGATGAAAGAAAAGGACACAAATATACAAAATTAGACAATGAAAGGGGAGAAATTACCACAGAAATAAAAAGGATCATAAGAAAATATTATGAAGGACTTTATGCCATTAAATTTAACAACCTAGAAGAAATGGACAAGTTTCTAGAAACTTATACCCTACCAAGACTGAACCAAGAAGAACTAGATAATCTAAATAGACCAATCAATAGCAACGAGATTGAAATGACTATCCATAATGTCCCTAATAGCAAAAGTCTTGGACCAGATGGTTTCACCCACGAGTTCTACCAAGCATTCAAAGAAGAATTAACGCCTATCCTCCTCAGACTCTTCCAAATAATTGAAGAGGAGGCAATACTGCCTAACTCATTCTATGAGGCCACCATTACTCTAATAGCAAAGCCTGGCAAAGACAACACAAAAAAAGAAAACTATAGACCAATATCTCTGATGAACACAAATGCAAAAATCCTAAACAAAATATTAGCAAATAGCATACAACAGTGCATCAAAAGGATCATATATCACGATCAAGTGGGATTCATCTTGGGAGCACAAGGATGGTTCAACATACGAAAATCAATGTGATACACCACATAAACAAAATCAAAGATAAAGACCATATGGTCATTTCAATTGATGCAGAAAAACATTTTACAAGGTACAACATCCATTTACGATCAAAACCCTAAATAAAATAGGTATAGAAGGAAAGTATCTCAACATAATAAAGGCCATATATGAGAGACCCTCGGCTAACATCATACTGAATGGGGAAAAGCTGAAACCTATTCCCCTAAAATCAGGAACAAGACAGGGATGGCCCCTGTTACCACTGTTATTTAATATAGTACTGGGAGTTCTAGCCACAGCTATCAGGAAAGAGAAAGGAATAAAAGTTATCCAAATTGGGAAAGAAGAGGTCAAACTGTCAGTATTTGCAGGTGACATGATCCTTTATATAAAATTTCCATAGATTCCACCAGGAAACTATTAGAAACAATTATCGAATATAGTAATTTTGCAGGATACAAAATCAATGTACAAAAATCAACAACATTCCTTTATACAAAAAATGAATCCTCAGAAAAAGAAATGAGTGAGTCAATTCCTTTTGCTATCACAACAAAAGGAAT
>PVJL010018498.1:0-15797 GCA_004026885.1 Lyroderma lyra | reverse complement strand
ATCAAAGGCAAAAGAATGAAATTAGACTGAAAGTCCTCAACATATACCAAAATTAACTAAAACTGGACCAAAGACCTAAACATGATACCAATAATGATAAATTGCATAGAAGAAAGCGTACGTCCCAAACCTGTAGACCTTGCTTCAGAAAGAGTTTGATGAATGTTACCTCAAAGGCAAGGGAAGTAAAAGTCAAAAGAAATAAATAGGACTGTACCCAACGTAAAAGCCTCTGCACAACCAAAGAAACCATCCAGAAACAAAAAGTTTACCGACAGAGTCGGAGAAGACATTTCCAAGCAATGACTGAAAGGGGGTTAAAACCTAAACTATATAAAGAACTCCTAGAACTCAACAACAGACAAACAAACAATCCCATGAACACATGGGCACAGGACTTGGACAGACACTTTCTCCAAGAAGACAGATTAATCAAACACCCAAGAAATACATACAAATTGTTTAAATACACTGGCTATTAGAGAAATGCCATGAACTACCACTTCATACCTGTTACTAATAGAAAGGCTATGATCCACAAGACAAGTAATAACGAGTGTTGTAGAGACTGTGGGAATAAAGAACTATCATATTCTGCAGGTGGGCATGTCAACTGGCAGAAATGATGGAAAACAGTACAGAGGTTCCCCAGAATGTTAAGAATAAATATACCATACAACCAAGCAATCCCTTCTCTGGGTATCCACCCTCCAAATCGGAAAACATGTACTCTTAGAGATATACATACCCCTGTGTACCTTGCAGTACAAGTTATGGTGGTCAAGACATATCAACAACCAACATGTTCTTCAACAATTGATTGGATGCTGGAGATGTGGTACAAACACCCAGTGAAACACTTCTCGCCCAGAAATAAAGATGAAACACTGCCAATTGTGACAACATCGATGGGTCTGGAGATTACCATGCTAAGGGAAATAAATCAAATAGAAATAGCTCGGAACGATAGAACTTCACTCATTCTTGGGATGAAAAATGAAAGCAACAAAGAAAAATCCAAAAACTCATAAATACAGACAACACATTAGTGGTTGCAAGAAAGTAACGAAAATAGAGGAGCTAGAAGAAAAAAGGGGTTGGTCAAATATAGGGGGAAGGAAGAAGTGACTCTGGGTGCTAAACGCAAAATGCAATATATGAATATGAATTATGTATTATAGAAATGCAACGTGGAAATGTAATGTTACTAATCATTGTCACTGTCATTAATTTAATACATAAATAAAAAACTCAAACCATAAACCTGGCCTAAATTGCAAAGAAACCCCAAACATAATCGCACACGATATCCAAACCTAATTTAAAACAGAACCCTCAGCTTTACTCTAAACTGAACCCTAACACTAAATCTCTTAATATACTCAAGAAATAATCCGAAACTGAAATCTAACGTTAAACCAAACCCTAGTGGAAAACCTGAGCCTTCCTATAACACTATCCCTGAAAGCAACCCATACTCACTTTTACTGGAAACCCAACCCTAACTCGAATGGAAAACCAACCCTGACCTCCAAGCTAAATCTCACCTAATCCTAAAAATCAAATCATAAACTGAAATCTGCACCTCATCATTAAACCGGCCCTTCTCATACACATTCTTAAAACCTAACTTCAACCTCAAAGTTAACATGAAGCCTAAGTATATAACTACCCCTAATCATTAACTCACCCAAACCCTAACCCCAGGCTATACCTAACAAAAAACCTAACTCTATCCTCAAACTTTAGCTCACTCTATCAATAGCCTTTCTACACAGAGTTCTCATTTCAATGTTCTTAATACCATAACCTCAAAGCTTCTTCTTATCCAATCCAAACTCTAGCCTTAAACCTAAACTGAAACCTAACACCTAGCCTAACTCAAACATGGATCCTTACACTAATCATAACCACAATAGTACACATACCTCTCACCCCCAATTTTACATACCCTGAACACTAACCACAATTTTAACAAAACCTCTAACCTCAAAGCTAACTCTAAGGCTAACAACAAAGCTGAAGCTGAGCTTAATCGCATCCTTAACACAAGTCTTATACTTACCTCTAAACCTTTCCCTGGGTCACAGCTCCCCACTGCATCACATTATGGAACTCACAATCATGACAGTTCTATTGTCTCCTGATTGGCTCTGGGGCCACAAGACATCATAGCCCTTGATACAGCCTCGGGGCCCTGATTGGCTGGCCCTGCAAATGTGACGTCGCGGTCATCCCATGTTCTGATTGTAAGTCCCTGGCGCCTTACTCTTTCCATCGCGGAGTTTGGGTGCGCCCTCCAAGTGTTGTCAGCCTGCAAAAGCCTGGGATCCTGTGGCCCAAGTACTCTCCTGTTGGCGCCAAACCACCACTCCAAGCCTCTGCTCTCACCAGGGTCCTGAGGTTTTCAAATGGATAATTTTGATGTATCACTTCATACCTATTTCAAGGCATTTCTTGATCCCAGATATATCAGAGTAAAAGTGTGGTTTGTTTTGGTCAATTACTTACGTACTTTTGTCTGTTTTACCTTGTACTTAGTGGTTGTGTGGCTGGGACCATAATACATGATGAACAGGCAGCCGTTCTATTGCGGAGGAATTTTAGGTGTGTATAACATGAACTCAACTTACTGTCTCTCTGTATCTTCTGTAAGATAGGTGAGCATATACTTAGCTGGGGTATCCCTTCCTTTAACTGTACTCACACCACTGAACTGTCTTCCTAAGTGAAGAAAGGAGGCGGCAGGGGGTGGGTACAGCAAGCACACAATGCATTTTGGTTATGATTTACAAGTGACTGTTCAAAATACTAGAATGATTGTGCGTGCATGCCTTCTAGAATTTTTAAAATAGAAGCCTCTGGTAATTTTTTATTTATGATTTGTGTACTACTCAGAATTATAGTAAATATTTCAGAAATACTATTACACAGATTAAAATACAGAATGGAAACTTGAGATAATGGGAAAAAGAGATTCATGCGCATTATTATGCATTTCATAGGTGATTGCCCTTTGTGGTCTGGGAGGAAGGAAGAAAGTACTGGCATTTGTGTTTGGTATCTTGATGGGAAGTCATCCTCTCAATCCTGATCTGATAAATGTAAAGATATTTGAGAGTTGAGAAGTTATTCTTGAAAACCAGAGAGAAGACTAAGAAGTGAGATCTATGATGACCATTTCAATAGACTATGTGAGTTCAGGCCCCATTGCTGCTCTACGTAATTGGAAAGTTGAAAACCACTTTTGATGATCTCAAATGCCCATGTGGTGGCAAAAATTTTAAAAAAAAGGAATAAGTATTAAAACTATCCCAAACTCAATACCTAACTCAATGATGAATCTAACACTAATCATAGTCATAAATGAACCCTAAACCCAAACCTTACCCTACGTTTCAAAGGAACTCATAATGGAATCTTAACCTTATCCCTAGCACTAAGTCTAAACCTACACCTGGCATATCTCTAACATTAACCATGAACTCAATCCCAATTTACACCCTTACCCTGGAATCAAAGCAAACCCTAACCCTAAACCTAAAACAAAATCTAATTGGGACATGAAACATGAACATAACCAAAATCCTTAAGCGTAACCCTAAACCTAACCCTGGGCGTCAACATCATCTTGGCCCTCACCCTAACCAGCACCTGATCGTAAACTTAACCTCACAACTAAACTTATCTCTAATCACCATCCTAAATGAAAGGTTCACACTTACCCTAAACCTAAGCTTAATGGGAGTTCTAAACCTAAACATACACCTGAAACATAAAACTAATTTTAACACAAAATCGAACTTTAAACCTCACTCTAACCCTCATCCTACCCCTTCACTACATCGTGCACCAACCATAACCCCAGCATATAAACTACAAAGAACACTAAACCTAATCCCAATTTCAAAGTAAACCATAAAACGATGGTAAGCCTAACCTTAACAGTAACCTTAAATTTAATCACAACCTCAACCCACTCTTTAAAAGGAAACACAACAAAATCTCTATCCATAACACTAATCATAAACTCAGCCTCACACCTAAACCTAGACTGTAAAATGAACCTAACACTATTCTTATACTTAATTAAAAACATAACCTCAAACCTCAACATTCGTAAAAAAAATATTCATTTTAAATTTTCATTCTAATCTCACAATTTATTCTTATCCTACTCTAACACTAACCATCATCACAAAATGAGTTCTGAACCTATATTCATTCTAACCTTTTCCTCACTTGAAGCTTACTCAAAACGTAATCCTAAGTGTAATCTGGCCCCTAAATGGAAACACAAATCTAACCCCACTCTCATACCAAACTCAAAACCTCACCTTAAATTTAACTGAAAATATAACCCTTAATATATAACTTTAAACTAAACCCTAACTACAGCCCTTACTCTAAACCTAACTTTATCCCCAATTCAGAGCCAATCGCTGCCTCAAAGCTTACCGAAAAACACTACTTCTTACCTACCTCTCAATTGAACCATGAATAAATCAAAAAAGAACTAAACTTAAACACAAAATCTAACCTTAAACACAATGGGAACTTTTGTTCTACTGCAAACACTAATAAAAAAACCAAACCTAACCTTATCTTTTACCCACAGCCTAACTCAAAATCTAAACCATAACGTCTACCTAAAGCTAAAGCTAGGCTTCCCTAGAGCCCCTAGCTTGGTCTTAAACCTACACCACCCATAATTAAAAACTAAAAAAATAACCACAAACCTAAATCTAACCCTAAACCTAACCCTAAATATTATGCTAACCATAGCTAGTTACCTGAACCTAACATGGTTTCTAACCTCATCACAAACTAAGCACATACCTAAACCTACCCATTACATAACCTGTGCTTTCCCTTAAACCAAATTCTAGAAAAAACACTAAGCCTAATCTTAACAGTAATTGAGAGTGAAACCCGAACTTCAAAAGTCAATATAACCCTAATCTTAACCCTAATTCTAATGACCAACTGAACGCTAACACTAACCTTAGTTATAACTCTGACTCTAACTGATACCACCCACATAAAAAGAGCAATAACCCTAAAGATCAGTCCAATAAATACCCTAATTTGTATGTTAACCATATCCTCAACGCTGAGAAGAAACTTAACACAGGGGTTGAGTGAACTATACTCTGACAAACACAAGATGTTAAAAGAAATTGAGGTTTTCTTTTGCTTTGCAAAAGCTTTTGAGTTTGATATAGTCCCATTCATTTATTTTTGCTTATACTTCCCTTGCCTTTGAGGAGCGGTTCATGAAGACTTCCTTGAGTCCTAGGTCTATAAGTTTAGTACCAATGTCTTCTTCTATACAGTGTATTGTTACAGGTCTTTTATGAAGGTCTTTAATCTATTTTGAGAAAATTTTTGATGGAATATTACTCAGCTATAAGAAAAGATGAAATATTGTCATTTGCAATAACACGGATGGACATGGAGATCATTTTGCTTAGGGAAATAAGCCACACAGAAAAGTCAAAGAACTGTATGACTTCACTCATATGTGGAATATAAAACTGAAAGCAAAGAAAAAACGACATGAACAAACAAATAACCAATGGACAGAATCAACAATTTAATGATTATTTGGGGATGAGTGGGTTAGGGACGGGAGAAAAGGGAGGGGATGGGAGAGGATGTGGAGAAGCTAAATATGAGGTGATGTAAAGAGACGTTGCTTTAGGTGGTGAACTGATCATACATCAAGTTGACAATACACAGTAGAATTGTATGCCTGAAACCTATGAAATCCTTGCTAACAGATATCACACCAATAAGTCTATCAATAAAAATGAACAGAAATGAATGAATAAATAAATAAATAAACGCTGAAAAAAAGAGTAACTGTAGAAGGCATAAAGAAATGCAGAGATTATATATTCATAAATGGGACGAATGTACCTCATTGAAATGGTCATGTTACACAAAGCAATGAATAGATTTATTGCCATCCCCATCGAATTTCCAATGACAGGTTTTTGAAAAATTTCAAGAAAAACATCAACAGATTTGTATGGAATCTAAAGAGACCCGAAATAACAACAGGCTTCCGAAGGAAAAAAACAATAATGGTGAAGGATTCACACTCTTTGACTTCAATCTATAACACACAATGACAATAATATAAGCAGCAGGGTATTGGGAGAAATATAGGCACACACAAACCAATGAAGAAAAATTGAAATCCCATATATATATGTAAAGATTGTTTTTAATGGAAAGCCAAAAATATAACATGAAGGAAAGAATCCATTTCCCATAAACGGTGCTAGGGCATAGAGAATATCACATGCAAATGAATGAAACTAGACTGACAGTTTTCAACATATACCAAAATTAACTAAAACTGGACCAAAGACCTAAACATGCTACCAATAATGATAAATTGCATAGAAGAAAGCGTAGATCCAGAACCTGTACACCTTGCTTCAGAAAGAGTTTGATGAATGTTACCTCAAAGGCAAGGGAAGTAAAAGCAAAAGAATTGAATGGGACTGTACCAAAAGTAAAAGCTTCTGCACAGCCAAAGAAACCATCAAGAAACAAAAAGGCTACAGACAGAGTGGGAGAAGATATTTTCAAGCAATGACTGAAAGGGGGTTAAAACCTAAACTGTATAAAGAACTCCTAGAATTCAATAACATAAAAACAAACAATCCCATGAACACATGGGCACAGGACTTGGACAGACACTTTCCCCAAGAAGACAGATTAATCAAACACCCAAGAGATACATAAAAAATGTTTAAGTACACTGGCTATTAGAAAAATTCCATGAACTACCACTTCATACCTGTTATTAATAGAAAGGCTATGATCCACAGGACAGGTAATAACGACTGTTGGAGAGGCTGTGGGAATAAAGAATTCTCATATGCTGCAGGTGGGCATGTCAATTGGCAGCAATGATGGAAAACAGTACAGAGGTTCCCCACAATGTTAAGATTAAATATACCATAAAACTAAGCAATTCTTTGTGTGGGTATCCACTCTCAAAATCTGAAAACATGTACTCATAGAAATATACGTACCCCTGTGTTCCTTGCAGTACAAGTTATGGTGGTCAAGATATATAAACAACCAACATGTTCTTCAACAATTGATTGGATGCAGGAGATGTGGTACAAACACCCAGTGAATCACTAATCACCCAGAAATAAAGATGAAACACTGCTGATTTTGACAACATGGATAGGTCTGGAAATTACAATGCTAAGGGAAAGAAATGAAATAGAAATAGCTTGGAACCATAGAACTACACTTATACTTGGGATGTAAAAATGAAAACAACAAAAAAAATCCAAAAACTCATAAATACAGACAACACATTAGTGGTTGCAAGAAAGTAAGGATAAAGAGAGGTGGTAGAAGAGGAAAGGTGTGGGTCAAATATAGGGGGAAGGAAGAAGTGACTCTGGGTGTTGAACACACAATGCAATATATGAATATGAATTATGTATTATAGAAATGCACACTGGAAATGTAATGTTCCTAATCAATGTCACTGTCATTAATTTAATACATATTTAAAAAACCCAAACCATTAACCTGGCCTAAATTACACAGAAACCCCTAACCTAATCCAACACCAAAACCAAACCTAATTTAAAACAGAAACCTTAGATTTGCTATAAATTGAACCCTAACTCTAAATCTCATAATATGATCAGGAAATAATCTTAAACTGAAATCTAACGTTAAACCGAGCCCTAGTGGAAAACCTGAGCCTTTCTATAACACTATGCCTGAAAGTAACCCATACTCGCTTTTACTGGAAACCCAACCCCAACTCGAATGGAAAACCAACCCTGACCTCCAAGCTAAATCTCACCCTGATCCTAAAAACCGAATCATTAACTGAAATCTGCACCGCATCATTAAACTGGCCCTTCTTCTACCCTATCTTAAAACCTAACTCCAACCTCAAAGTTAACTCGAAACCTAAGTATATAACCACCCCTAATCATTAAATCACCCAAACCCTAACCAAAGGATATGCCTAACGAAAAACCTAAATCTATCCTCAAACTTTACCTCCCTCTATCAATAGCCCATCTACCCAGAGTTCTCATTTCAATGTTCTTAATACCATAACCTCAAAGCTTCTTCTAACCCAATCCAAAATCTTGCCCTGAACCTAACCTGAAACCTAACACATAGCCTAACTCAAAGATGGATCCTTACACTAATCATAATCACAATAGTACACATACTTCTCACCCCCAACTTTACATACCCTGAATAATAACAACAATTTTAACAAAACCTCTAACCTCAAAGCTAACTCTAAGGTTAACACCAAAACTGAAGCTGCGCAGAATCTCATCCTTAACACAAGTCCTAAACTTCCTCTAAACCTCTCCCAGGGTCACAGCTCCCCAGTGCATTGCATGATGGAACTCACAATCATGACAGTTCTATTGTCTCCTGATTGGCTCTGGTGCCGCAAGACATCATAGCCTTTGATACAGCCTCGGGGCCCCGATTGGCTGGCCCTGCAACTGTGACTTCGCGAACAGACAATTTTTTGATTATATGTCCCTGGCGCCTTCCACTTTCCATCCCGGAAGTTGGGTGTTCCATGCAAGAGCTGTCCGCCTGCATCAGCCTGGAATCTGGCGGTCCAAGGGCGCTCCGGTTGGCGCCAAAGCGCTGCTCCAAGCCTCTGCTCTCACCACGGTTCTGAGGTTTTCAATGGATAATTTTGATGCATCACTTCAATCTTATTTCAAAGCATTGCTTGATCCCAGATAAATCAGATTAAAATGGTGGTTTGTTCTGGTCAATTACGTACATACTTTTGTCTGTTTTACCCTATACTTAGTGGTTGTGTGGGTGGGATGATAATACATGATGAACAGGCAGCCGTTCTCTTGCTGAGGAATTTTAGGTGTGTATAACATGAACTCAACTTACCGTCTCTCTGTATGCTCTGTGAGATAGGTTAGCGTACATTTAGTAGGGGCATGCACTTGTTTAACTGTATTCTCACCACTGAATGGTTTTCCTAAGTGAAGAAGGGAGGCGGCAAGTGGTGGGGACAGCAAGCACACAATGCACTTTGATTATGTTTTACAATTGACTGTTCAAAATGCTAGAGTGATTATGCGTGAATGACTTCTAAAATATTTAAAATAGAAGACTCTGGTATTTTTTTTATATAATGATTTGTATTCTACTCAGAATTATATTAAGTATTTCAGAAATTCTATTACACAACTGAAATACAGAATGGAAACTTGAGATAATGGAAAAAAGAGATTCATGCGCATTATTATGCATTTCATAGGTGATTGTCCTTTGTGGTCAGGGAGGAAGGAAGAAAGTGGCTGGTATTTGTGTTTGGTATCTTGATGGGAAGTCATCCTCTCAATCCTGATCTGATAACTGTAAAGAGATTTGAGAGTTGAAAACCTTTCTTGAAAAACTGAGAGAAACCTGAGTAGTGTGATCTATGATGAGCATTTGAATAGACTATATGAGTTCAGGTCCCATTGCTGCTTCCAGGTAAATGGAAAGTTGAAAACCACTTTTGATGATCTCAAATGCCAATGTGTTGGCAAAAATAAAAAAAAAAGGAATAAGTATTAAAACTATCCCAAACACAATACCTAACTCGAAGACGAACCAAATACTAAACATAGTCATAAGCGAACCATAAACCCAAATCTTACCCTAAGTTTCAAAGGAACTAATAATGGAATCTTCACCTTATCCCTAGCCCAAATTCTAACCCTACACCTGGCCTATTCTCTAACATTAACCATGAACTCTACCCCAATTTACACCCTTACCCTGGAGTCACAGCAAACCCTAATCCTAAACATAAAACAAAATCTACTTGGAACATGAACCATGAATATAACCAAAATCCCTAAGCATAACCTTAAACCTTACCCTGGGCGTCAACATCATCATGGCCCTCACCCTAACCAGCACCTGATCGTAAACTTAACCTCATAACTAACCTTATCTCTAATCACAATCCTAACTGAAAATTTCACACTTAACCTAAACCTAAACTTAAAGGGAATCCTAAACTTAAACATACACCTGAAACTTAAAACTAATTTTAACACAAAATCAAACTTCAAACCTTACTCTAACCCTCATCCTAACCTTTCACTACATCGTCCATCAACCATAACCACAGCATATAACCTACAAAGAACACTAAACCTAATCCCAATTTCACAGTAAACCATAAAACAATGGTAAGCCGAATCTTAACAGTAACCTTAAATTTAATCACAACCTTAACCCAAAGTTTAAATGGAAACATAACAAGAACCCTATCCATAACACTAATCATAAACTCATCCTTACCCCTAAACCTAGAATATAAAATGAACTTAACACTATCCTTATACATAATTAAAAACATAACTTCAAACCTAAGCCTTAGTCAAAAAATTTCATTTTAAATTTTCATCCTAATCTCACAATTTATTCTTATCCTACACTAACACTAACCATCATCACAAAATCTGTTCTGAACCAAAACTCATTCTAACATTTACCTAACTTGAAGCTTACTCAAAACGTAATCTTAAGTGTAATCTGGTCCCTAAATGGAAACACAAATCTAACCCCATTCTCATACGAAACTCAAAACCTCAACTTAAACTTAACTTACACCATAACCCTTAATATATAACAGTAAACGTAACCCTAACCACAGCCTTTACTCTAACCCTA
Source organism: Lyroderma lyra (assembly GCA_004026885.1). Lineage (NCBI taxonomy): Eukaryota > Metazoa > Chordata > Mammalia > Chiroptera > Megadermatidae > Lyroderma > Lyroderma lyra. The sequence continues at coordinate 5,078 of PVJL010018498.1, read as the reverse complement.
ACTATTTCCACAATTCAGGGCCACTCCCTGCCTCAAAGCTTACAATAAAACACTACTTCTTACCAACCTCTCAACTGAACCATGAATAAAACAAAAAGACCTAAACTTAAACACAAAATCTAACCCTAAACAGAATTGGACTTTTTATTCTACTGCTAACCCTAATAATAAAATCAAACCTAACCTTATTTTTAACCCTTAGCCTAACTCAAAATCTAAATCATAACATCTACCTAAAGCTAAAGCTAGGCTTTCCTACAGCCCCTATCTTGGTCTTGAACCTACACCACCCTTAATTAAAAACTAAAAAAATAAACTCAAACATAACTCTAACCCTAAACCTAACCCTAAATATTATGCTAACCACTGCTAATTACCTGAAACTAACGTGGCTTCTAACCTCATCAGAAACTAAGCATATACCGTAAATCTACCCATTACGTAACCCGTGCTTTCACTTAAACCAAATACTAGAAATAACACTAAGCCTAATTATAACAGTAATTAAAAGTGAAACCCGAACTTAACGCTAACCCTAAACTTAGTTATAACTCTGACTCTGACTGATACCGCCCACCAAAAAAGAGCAATAACCCTACAGATCAGTCCAACACACCCCCTAATTTGTATGTTAACCCTAACCTCAACGCTGAGAAGAAACTTAACACAGGGATTGATGGACCTATACTCTGACAAACACAATATGTTAAAAGAAATTGAAGTTTTCTTTTGCTTTGCAAAAGCTTTTGAGTTTGATATAGTCCCATTCATTTATTTTTGGTTATACTTCCCTTGCCTTTGAGGACCGGTTCATGAAGCCTTCCTTGAGTCCTAGGTCTATAAGTTAAATACCAAAATCTTCTTCTATACAGTTTATTGTTACAGGTCTTCTATGAAGGTCTGTAATCTATTTTGAGTTAATTTTTGATGGAATATTACTCAGCTATAAGAAAAAATATAATATTTTCATTTGCAACAACACGGATGGATCTAGAGATCATCATGCTTAGGTAAATAAGCCACACTGCAAATTCAAAGAACTGTATGACTTCACTCATATGTGGAATATACAATTGAAAGAAAAGTAAAAATGAAATGAACAAACACATAACCCATGTACACAACCTATAATTTAATGATTATTTGGGGACGAGTTGGTTAGGGAGGGGGGAATAGGGAGGGGCTGGGAGAGGAGGGGGCGAAGCTAAATATAAGGTGATGTAAAGAGATGTCGCATTAGGTGGTGAACTGATTATACATCAAGTTGACAATGCACAGAAGAATTGCATGCCTGAAACCTGTGAAATCTTTGCTAACAATTTTCACACCAATAAGACTATCATTAAAAATGAATAGAAATATATAAATAAATGAAGAAAGAAAGAAAGATAGTAACGCTGAATAAAGAAACATAAATTAAAGAAGGCACAAAGAAATTCAGAGGTTATATGTTCATAAATGGGATGAATGAACCTCATGGAAATGGTCATGTTACACAAAGAAATGAACACATTTAATGCCATCCCCATCAAAAATCCAATGACAGTTTTACAAAAAATTTCAAGAAAATCATCAACAGATTTGTATGGAATCTAAAGAAACCCCAAATAACTCCAGGCATGTGAAGGAAGAAAACTATAATGGTGAAGGTTTCACACTCTTTGACTTCAATCTATAAAACACAATGACAATAATATAAGCAGCAGGGTATTGGCAGAAATAGAGGTACACACACACCAATGAAGAAAAACTGAAAATCCAGAAGTAATCCCACATATACATGTGAAGATTGTTTTTTATGAAAAGCCAAAAATATAACATGAAGCAAAGAATCCACTTACCATTAACGGTGCTAGGGCATAGAGAATATCACATGCAAAAGAATGAAACTAGACTGACAGTTTTCAACATATACCAAAATTAACTAAAACTGGACCAAAGACCTAAACATGCTACCAATAATGATAAATTGCATAGAAGAAAGTGTAGATCCCAAACCTGTAGACCTTGCTTCAGATAGAGTTCGATGAATGTTTTCTCAAATGCAAGGGACGTAAAAGTCAAAAGAAATGAATGGGACTGTACCCAATGTAAAATATTCTGCACAGCCAAAGAAACCATCAAGAAACAAAAAGGCTACTGACAGAGTGGGAGAAGATATTTACAAGAAATGACTGAAAGGGGGTTAAAACCTAAACTATATAAAGAACTCCTAGAACTCAACAACAGACAAACAAACAATCCTATGAACACATGGGCACAGGACTTGGACAGACACTTTCCCAAGAAGACAGATTAATGAAATACCCAAGAGATACATACAAAATGTTTAAGTGCACTGGCTCTTAGTTAAATGCCATGAACTACCACTTAATACCTGTTATTAATAGAAAGGCTATGATCCACAAGAAAAGAAATAATGAGTTTTGGAGAGGCTGTGGGAATTAAGAACTCTCACATGCTGCAGGTGGGCATGTCAATTGGCAGCAAGGATGGAAAACAGTACAGAGGTTCCCCAGAATGTTAAGAATAAATACACCATACAACCAAGCAATCCCTTCTCTGGGTATCCACCCTCCAAATCTGAAAACATGTACTTATAGAGACATATGTACCCCTGTGTTGATTGCAGTACAAGTTATGGTGGTCAAGACATATCAACAACCAACAATTGTTCTTCAACAATTGGTTGGATGCAGGAGATGTGGTACAAATACCCAATGAAACACTACTCGCCCAGAAATAAAGATGAAACACTGCCAATTGTGACAACATGGATGGGTCTGGAGTTTACCATGCTAAAGGAAATAAATCAAATAGAAATTGCTCGGCACCATAGAACTTCATTCATTCTTGGGATGTAAAAATGAAAGCAACTAAGAAAAATCCAAAAAACTCATAAATATAGACAACACATTAGTGGTTGCAAGAAAGTGAGGAAAAAGAGAGGTGGTAGAAGAGGAAAAGGGTGGATCAAATATAGGGGGAAGGAAGAAGTGACTCTGGGTGCTGAACACACAATGCAATATATGAATATGAGTTATGTATTATAGAAATGCACACTGGAAATGTAATGTTACTAATCAAAGTCACTGTAAATAATTTAATATATAAATAAAAAACCCAAAGCATAAACCTGGACTATATAAGAAAGAAACCCCAAACCTAATCCATCACCAACTGCAAACCTAATTTAAAACAGAATCCTCAGCTTTACTATAAACTGAACCCAACTCTACATCTCATAATATACTCAAGAAATAATCCTAAACTGAAATCTAATGCTAAATCGAGCCCTAGTGGAAAACCTGAACCTTCGTATAACACTGTCCCTGAAAGTAACCCATACTCGCTTTTACTGGAAACCCAACACCAACTCGAATGGAAAACCAACCCTGACCTCCAAGCTAATTCTCACCCTAATCCTAAAAACCGAATCATAAACTGAAATCTGCACCGCATCATTTATCCGGCCCATCTCCTACCCTATCTTAAAACCTAACTCCATCCTCAAAGGTAACTCCAAGCCTAAGTATGTAACTACCCCTAATCATTAACTCACACAAACCCTAAAACAAAGGATATGCATAACAAAAAACCTAACTTTATCCTAAACTTTACCTCAATCTATCTATAGCCCTTCTAATCAGAGTTCTCATTTCAATGTTCTTAATACCATAAACTCAAAGCTTCTTCGAACCCAATCCAAACTCTAGCCCTGAACCTAGCATGAAACCTATCAAATAGCCGAATTCAAAGATGGATCCTTACACTAACCATAACCACAATAGTACACATACCTCTCACCCCCACCTTTGCATACCCTGAAAACTAACCACAATTTCAACAAATTCTCTAACCTCAAAGCTCACTCTAAGGCTTACACCAAAGCTGAAGCTGCGAAGAATCTCATCCTTAACACAAGTCCTAAACTTACGTCTATACCCCTCCCAGGGTCTAAGATCCCCACTTCATCGCATTATGAAACTCACAATCATGACAGTTCTACTGTCTCCTGATTGGCTCTGGGGCGGCAAGACATCATAGCGCTTGATACAACCTCGAGGCCCCGATTGGCTGGCCCTGCAACTGTGACATCGCGGTCAGCCAAAGATCTGATTAAATGTCCCTGGCTCCTTCCTCTTTCCATGGAGGAGGGTGGGTGCGACCTACATGTGCCTGCATCAGCCTGTTATCCAGTGGCTCAAGGGCACTCCTATTGGCACCAAACCACTTCTCCAAGCTGCTGCTCCCTCCAGGGTTCTGAGGTTTTCAAATGGATAATTTTAATTCATCACTTCATACCTATTTCAAGGCATTCCTTGATCCCCGATAAACCAGAGTAAAAGGGTGGTTTGTTCTGGTCCATTACATACGTACTTTTGTCTGTTTTAACCTATACTTCGTGGGTTGTGTGGCTGGGACCATAATACATGATGAAAAGGCAGCCGTTCTCTTACCGAGAAATTTTAGTGGTGTATAACATGAACTCAACTCTCTGTTTGTTCTGTGAGATAGGTGAGCGTACATTTAGCAGGGGCATCCTCTTCTTTAACTGTACTCACATCACTAAACTGTTTTCCTAAGTGAAGAAGGGAGGCGGCAGGGGGTTATACAATTGACTGTTCAAAATACTAAAGTGATTGTGCGTGCATGCCTTCTAGAATATTTAAATTAGAAGCCTCTGGTATAGTTTTTTTATTTATGTTTTGCATTCTACTCATAATTAGAGTTAGTATTTCAGAAATACTCTTACAGAACTAAAATACAGAATGGAAACCTGAGATAATGGGGAAAACAGATTCATGCACATTATTATGCCTTTCATAGGTGATTGTCCTTTGTGGTCGGGGAGGAAGAAAGGTAGTGGATGGCACTTGTGTTTGGTATCTTGGTGGGAAGTCATCCTCTCAATTTTGATTTGATAACTGTAAAGAGCTTTGAGAGTTGAGAAGTTATTCTTGAAAACCTGAGAGAAGCCTGAGTAGTGAGATCTAAGATCAGCATTTGAATAGACTATGTGAGTTGAGGTCCCTTTGCTTCTTCTAGGTAAATGGAAAGTTGAAAACCACTTTTGA
>PVJL010018497.1:0-15797 GCA_004026885.1 Lyroderma lyra | reverse complement strand
AAAGGTTTTCAAGTTCTTTGGGTAGATCCCCAGAAGGGGGATTGCTGGGTCAAATGGTAGCTCCATTCCCAATTTTCTGAGGAACCTCCCCACTGCCTTCCACAGTGGTTGTACCATTTTGCACTCCCACCAGCAGTGTACCAGAGTTCCTTTTTCTCCACATCCTCTCCAGCACTTGTTATTCCTTGTCTTGTTGATAATAGCCATTCTCACAGGTGTGAGGTGGTATCTCATTGTGGTTTTGATTTGCATTTCCCTGATAGCTAATGAGGATGAGCATTTTCCATATGTCTGCTGGTCATTTGTATTTCTTCATGGGAGAAGTGTCTCTTTAGTTCTTCTGCCCACTTTTCAATTGGGTTGTTTGTTTTTTTGTTGTTAAGTCTTATTAGTTCTTTGTATATTTTAGATATTAGACCCTTATCTGATGCATTATTGGCAAATATATTCTCCCATTCAGTTGGCTGTCTCTTTGCCTTGTTGATGGTTTCTTTTGCTGTGCAGAAGCTTTTTAGTTTGATATAGTCCCATTCATTTATTTTTGCTTTAACTTCCCTTGCCTTTGAGGACAGGTTCATGAAATCTTCCTTGAGTCCTAGGTCTAAAAGTTTAGTACCTATGTCTTTTTCTATACAGTTTATTGTTGCAGGTCTCATATGAAGGTCTTTAATCCATTTTGAGTTAATTTTTGTATATGGAAAGAGTTCATAGCTCAGGATCATTCTTTAGCATATGTTTTTCCAGTTTTCCCAGCACCACCTACTGAAGAGGCTGTCCTTTCCCCATTGTATGTTTTTTGCTCCTTTATCAAAAATTATTTGTCCATATATTTGTGGGTTTATTTCTGGGTTTTCAGTTGTATTCCATTGGTCTCTATTTCTGTTCTTCTGCCAGTACCAAGCTGTTTTGACTATTGGTGCTTTGTAATATAAATAGAAGTCAGGAAGTGTAATGCCACCTGCCTTATTCTTTTTATGTAGTATTGCTTTGGCAATTCGAGGTCTTTTATGGTTCCATATAAATCTAATAACTCTTTTATCTATTTCACGAAAGTGTGATTGTGGGATTTTGATGGGTATTGCATTAAATCTGTAGATTGCTTTGGGCAGAATGGCTATTTTAACAATGTTAAGTCTTCCTATCCATGAACAGGGGATATTTTTCCACCTCTTCACGTCTGTTTCAACTTCTTTCAAAAGTGTCTTATAGTTCTCTGTGTATAAGTCTGTCACGTTCTTTGTTAAGTTAATTCCCAGGTATTTCATTCTTTTTGTTGTGATAGCAAACGGAATTGACTCCATCATTTCTTTTGCTGTGGATTCGTTGTTTGTATAAAGGAATGCTGATGATTTTTGTACATTGATTTTGTATCCTGCAACTTTACTATATTCGTTAATTGTTTCTAATAGTTTCCTGGTAGAATATTTGGAATTTTTTATTTAAAGTAACATGTGATCCACAAATAGTGACAATTTGACCTCTTCTTTCCCAATTTGGATCACTTAGATTCCTTTCTCTTGCCTGATTGCTGTGGCTAGAACTTCCAGTACTATAATAAATAACAGTGGTGACAGGGGGCATCCCTCTCTTGTTCCCGATTTTAGGGGAATAGGTTTCAGCTTTTCCCCATTCAGTATGATGTTAGCCGAGTGTCTCTCATATATGGCCTTTATTATGTGAGATACTTTCCTTCTATACCTACTTTATTTAGTGTTTTGATCATAAATGGATGTTGTACCTTGTCGAAAGCTTTTTCTGCATCACTTGAAATGACCATATGGTCTTTATCTTTGATTTTGTTTATGTGGTGTATCACATTGATTGATTTTCGTATGTTGAACCATCCTTGTGCTCCCGGGATGAATCCCACTTGATCATGATGTATGATCTTTTTGATGCATTATTGTATTCTATTTGCTAATATTTTGTTCATGATTTTTGCATCTGTGTTTGTCAGAGATATTGTTCTATAGTTTTCTTTTTTTGTGTTGTCTTTGCCAGGCTTTTTTATTAGAGTAATGTTGGCCTCATAGAATGAGTTAGGATGTATTGCTTCCTCTTCACTTTTTTGGAAGAGTCTGAGGAGTATAGGCATTAATTCTTCTTTGAATGCTTGGTAGAACTCATTGGTGAAACCATCTGGTCCAGGGCTTTTGATTTTAGGGAGATTATGGATAGTCATTTCAATCTCATTGCTATTGATTGGTCTATTTAGATTATCCAGTTCTTCTTGGTTCAGTCTTTGTAGGCTATAAGTTTCTAGAAACTTGTCCATTTCTTGTAGGCTGTTAAATTTTGTGGCATAAAATCCTTCATAATATTTTCTTATAATCCTTTGTATTTCTGTGGTATCAGTGGTAATTTCTCCTTTTTCTAATTTTGGGTACTTGTGTCCTTTTCTTTCATCCTTTGATTAGTCTCACAAGGGATTTGTCAATTTTTTTGACTTTCAAAAAGAACCAGCTCTTCGTAATATTAATTTTTTCTATTGTCTTTCTGTTCTTGAATTGGTTTAGCTCTGCTTTAATTTTTATTATTTCTTTCCTTCGGCTGACTTTGGGTTTTGTCTGCTCTTCTTTTTCGAGTTCTTTAAGATGGGATGCTGAGATGTTTGCTTGTAATTTTTCTTGTTTCTTAAGATAGGCATGTAATGATATAAATTTCCCTCTTATTACCGCTTTCACTGTGTCCCAATAATTCTGATACGTTGTATTTTCATTGTCATTAGTTTCTATATATTTTTTAATCTAATCTTTTATTTGTCCTTTTATCCAGTCCTTTTTTAATAAGCTGTTGTTTAATCTCCATGTATATGTGTTTTTTTCTGGTTTCCTTTTACAGTTGATCTCCAATTTCAAAGCTTTGTCGTCTGAGAATACACTTGGTATGATTTCGATCTTCTTGAATTTGCTGAGGCTACTTTTGTGTCCCAGCATATGGTCTATTCTTGAGAATGTCCCATGCGCACTAGAAAAGGAAGTGTAGTCTCTTTGTGCTGAATGAAGTGTCCTGTAAATGTCAATGGTGTCCAATTGCTGTAATGTGTCGTTTAGAGCTGTTATTTCCTTATTTATTTTCTGTTTGGATGATCTGTCCATGGCTGTTAGCGGGGTGTTTAAGTCACCCACTATGATTGTGTATTCATCAGTTTCTCCTTTCAAGTCTGTTAGTAGTTTCTTTGTATATTTTGGTGCATCCTGGTTGGGAGCATGTATGTTGATTAGTGTCAAGTCTTCTTGTTGGTGCATTGTGCCTTTTATCATTATGCAATGACCATCTTTGTCTTTGCTATCTTTTTTAACTTGAAGTTTATTTCATCAGATATCAGTATGGCCACTCCTGCTTTTCTGTGGTTACCATTTGCTTGGAGTATTGTATCCCATCCTTTCATTCTGAGTCTGTGTTTGTCCTTACTACTGAGGTGTGTTTCTTGGAGACAGCATATGGATGCATTCTGTTTTTTACTCCAGTCTGCTACTCTGTGTCTTTTTATTGGTGAGTTCAGTCCATTGACATTTAGATTGATGATCGATATGTGAGGATTTCCTGTGGCCATTACTTATTTCTTTCTTTCTTTTTGTTTGTTTGTTTATGTTTGTTTATGTTTGTTTCTTTCTTGTTGCCCCAACTTTGTTCCATTTTTCCTGATGTTTTGTTTCAGGCTGAAGAGCCTCCTTCAATATTTCTTGGAGTGCTGGCCTCAGGCTGGCAAATTCCCTCAGCTTCTTTTTCTCTGAGAAGGTCTTTATTCCACGTTCATATGTGAAAGATAATTTTTCTGGATAATTTATTCTTGGTGGAAGTTTCTCTCTTTTAAATTTTTGAATATTGGGTTCCACTCTCTCCTGGCTTGTAGAGTTTCTGCTGAGAAATCTGATGCCAGCTTGATGGGTTTTCCTCTAAATGTTATAGTTCTTTCTTTCCTGGCTGCCTTGAGAATTGTCTCTTTGTCTTTAGTTTTGGACATCTTTAGTACCATGTGTCTTGGAGAAGATCTGTTGGGGTCCAGGTATCTGGGGGACCTGTTTTCTTCTTGAACTTGGAGTTCCAGATCTTTCCATAGGGTTGGAAATTTCTCATCTACGATTTGTTTGAGTATGCTCTCTGTAGATTGCTCTGCCCCTTCTTGTATTCCTATTATCCTGATGTTTTTTTGTCTCATGGAGTCGGATATTTCTTGCAGAGTTCATTCAATCCTTTTGGTTCTATATTCCCTCTCTTCCTCTTTCTGAGCTGTTTCCATGTTCTGATCTTCAATATCTCTAATTCTTTCATCCATCTGGTTGGTCCTGTTTCCTATGGAAGTTTTTTCATTTCTCACTTCTTTTATGGTATTATTTATTTCTCGTCTTTCCGTCTCAACCATTCTTATGTTTTGAATTTCTTTGTTAAATTGTTCTTTTTGTTCACAGAGTTCCTTTTTTATGTCGTTTATATCCTTTTTTATGTTATTTATCTCAGCTATGGCGTTCTGCCAATAGGTTTTAATTTCTCTCACAGCCTTTAGAATGGTTGCTTTGAAGTCTCCGTCACTTAAATTCAACACTTCCAGATGTAACAACCTGTCTTCTGGGTAAATTTCATGTTCTTTCTGTGGAGTTTAATTTTTTAAGGAATTCATCCTGTCTGCCTGGATCTTCCTCTTTGACATGAGGGCTTTATGTTCAGTGCCCAGATTATTGCTTTTGTGGTGTCTTGCTGTAGGTCAGACACTAGGTGGCGCTTGGGGTCAAGTTTGGGGGGAGAGGGTGCTGTTTGTTTCTTGTTTCTGATCTCCTACTGCGTTTGGAGGCTATGCGCCTATGTCCTGGGGAGAGGCCAACAAAAGGCTTTCGCGGCTCTGACTTCTGCCCTTTGCTGTGTGAATGCTAGCGAATCAAATCAGTCTTTCTTCCCAGCCCTGATTCAGTACCTGGCTGTCTAAAGACTCACACTGCTTTTGGAACTCTGGGGTGCACGATGAAGTGCCAGCTCCATAAGCCCTAAGCTGTGGACCTGGCCTGAGACAGCAGGGTCGCCTTTGCAGCAGGCTGGGAACAGGAACTGCAGCCCTGTGTAGGTCTCCAGGGGGCTTAGAGCTGGGGTGTTATCTTTGCAGTTCAGAGTCCTCGCTCAGCTCTTCTACCACTCAAAAGTTCCAGAGGCTGGCTCCCAAACTCCTTCTGTCCCCAGCTCCACAGTCTCTCTCCCCTCCCCCAAACTGCGCAGCTCTGAATAGTCAGCAGGAATCGCGTCACGATCCTGCGTGGTCCGTCTCTGCTCCCTTCCCTCTCCCCGAGTCGCCCCCTTCTCGCCAGCCTTCAGGTGTTTACTTGCTATTTGTGGATTTCTCAACAGTCGGTTTGTCACTCAGGGTCCTCTTTCTTGTCTCCTGGATAGCCGTTCAATTGTGTTTTCAGGGAGAGGCTTTAGGAACCTCCTCTCCAGTCGCCATCTTGTCTTCTCTCTGATGAATTATTTTAAAGGTTGATAGTGATGATGGATGAAAAAAATGCTCATGAAAGTGCAATTTACCATGATAAGTATTAAATTTTACTATAATTAATGTAACACCTTAATGTAAAAGATTATATAAATGTGAATAAAATAAATTAAAGAAGACAGCAAACAAAAAATGAATAACAGTAATAGGAATGTTCAGATGGGGGATAGCATTGAAGTTGTACAGGAAACAGTGCAGTAGGCATTTCAGATCTGGCCACTGCTGTAGAAATGCTGGGAGCAATGACATCCCCAGGTTTTCTTGAAACACCAGAGCTGGTGTAGGTGAGAGTTCACACTTCAGGAACGCTGAGTCTTGTGCCAAGCCCAGGAACTGGTCCAGAATTTAGCCCCCAACTCCCTCACCAAAGAGTGACACGTCTATGTGATGCTGATAGAACTTCAGCTTCTTAAACATTAGATAAACCTACAGCTCTGGTAGAGCTGCTTGCATGGACACTCCTCAGGATTTGTACGTGCTTTGTCATTAGCTGGCTGCTGTCTCTGCAACTAGCTCCTCTGGAGCCTAAGAGCAGGGTTTGGACTGTCCTATGATTCCTGAGCTGGTGCTGGAGTGGGGACAGGAGAAAAGGTGATCCACATCCATTATTTACAGGTGCATTTTAAACCCAGTATCCCTAACTAGGTCCCTCAGAGAAGCCACATCCCCTGGGTGTAGGCCCAGATAGCAATCTGAATCCCATCTTTTCACTCGGCCCACTGGCAATCTCTTGGGCTCCTCTTTTTGTGTGTGGCATCTAGTCATCCCTGTGGACTCACGTGCACATTTCAGTCTCTTCCAACCATGCAGCTCTGCCTCTCTTTAATCCAGGTGGTTCTGCTGAATCAGTGGAAGGTAAACTTGGTGATCCAGGTCAAGCCTTATGACACTACCTGCTAGCAAACCCGACAGTCAGCCTTGGAGCCTGACCTGACTGGTGTCTGAGGTGATGGCTTGCCTTGGCATCTCTGGGCCCTGGTTTCAAAGGCAAATCCATGGAGAATTTCACTGAGGTCCTGCCCTGGCACTTGGTAGCATGGTGTACATGCCTCTCATGTGTAGGGAAATTAAGTGCATGATCTTATTGAGTAGATCATCACCAATGTCCTGACAAAAGCTCTGCAGTGATGCAGCTGGTGTGCATGCATCAGAGCTCTTCTTCTCACCTGATCCTGAACTCCCAGATCAGGCACAGGTTGTGTCAGTACAGACATGAACTTAGTAATGTAACATATTTCTGGAGGACTTGGAATTAACTCTAGGCCAAGTTGTTTTGTCTTCCACATCCAAGCCATCCACTGTTGACCTGGATTGTGAACTTGAGCTGGCCCTTAGGCTACTGAGATCTCCTCAGCCAGCCTTCACTCAGGGCATGACTTCCTTTGGTGACTATTACCACCACGACGACCAACCCACAAAAAGCATGGGGAGGAGAGGTAAGGCTGTCTAGGTGAGATGAGAGGACTTGCCTGTCCTCGACTTGACTGAGTTGGGATTTTTGTATTACCTTTGGCTTTTTTGGGAAAATGTCCAGAAACATCTTGAATAAGACTTGAAAAGTACCTGAAGTAAGAGAGAGGTTTCCAACTACAGGCTTACCTGAAGCCACTACCATGTGACCTGGGTATACAACAAAAAAAATTTACTACATTTAATATTATAAACTAAGTGAGCTGGGTAGAATCTTCTCCAGCATGTGGTTTCCTGCTTATCAGGGCTTTCAGTTCTTTTAGGCATTATGATAAAATATTGAAGTAATTGGCATGGGTCTTCTACCAGGGCTTCCTTCTAAAACAACACCTCTTTATGGCCTTTGGGTTAGTGACTGCAGATCTTTCACCTCAGGCAAAGATCTTACACAGCTGCACTAACAGAGTCCACCCCACACACCAGAAAGGCCTAGGTACTGCCAAGGACCTGACTTTGAAAATGCATACCTGAGCTCAGACCTGGCATCTACTTTTTACCACTGATGTGACCTGGGCAAACATGCTCGTTTAGGACTTGCCTAGACTCCCATTAGCACATCATTGTTTCTTCTAGCATGTGTTTCACAGGCTACTATTAGATCTTAATATGCCAGTAGGTCCTGGAACACCTGGCTAGTGTCAGAAGGGCTCAAGCACCGATGTAACAATGAGGCGATAACAGGAGCGCTTAGCAAAGCACTGAACACAGGTCTCACAAGTTGGGTCTGGTCTGGCATCCAGTGTTTCCTACTTACACCCCTGTGTCCCAGAACTGTGGAAATTAACTGAAATCTCTTGGGCATAGAGCCTTCTAGGGTCTCCCTTTATGTTTAGCCTCTGGTCAAAGTGCCTTATCTTGTCCTTTGTGCTGGACAACCTCACAGTGGCTGCCAGTGTGCTTACCTCCACATCAAACATCCTTGTTCTAGCCCCTTTGCTTCAAGCTGGACAGATATTTTTACTGTATTGCAAAGCAAATAATAGAACAGGGAGAGATGATGGGTTGTGTGTCACTTCTGCTCACAAGAGTGGTTCTGTATCATCACATATGTCTCACTGCCACTCACTGGAGTAGCTTATCACGGTTGCAGGTGTTACAATGTCACTCAATTTGGTATTTTCATATCTTCTGAGATATCCTATAGCCATTCGATGTGGTCCTGCAACATTTCAGGTATGCCACTGCTGCTCATTAGGCTTTCCTTACATTACCCAAGGTATCCCACTGCCTCTCATTGTGGTGGCTCCACGTGGTCCTGAAAGCACCAAGACTGTTATCTTGCGTGGGTTTGCCTGATTCCACATGCATCATTGCTGCTCACTTGACTGGTTCTGCTTGCCCTTATGCGTCCCAGTACCACTTACAACGGTGGCATCACATCATCCCAGGTGTTCCACTGCCACTCAGGAAATGGCTTTGTGTCATTTCAGGTGTTTCACTGATGCTTACTGAAGTGGATTTATGTCATGTAATGTGTCTATCTGATGCTTACTGTGGTGGCTTCACATCATCACAGGTGTATTACTGTCAATTATTCAAATGGCTTTGTTTTGTCCCAGGTGTCCAACAGTATCTCCCTTTGGTGTCTCCATATCATCTCAAGTGTCCTCCTGCCACTTTTGTCGGTGGCTCCTACTCATGTTAGGTATCCCATTTCCACTCACGAAGGTTGCTTTGTGTCATTCCAGGTGTTTTGAAAGCCATCCCTGTTGTCACTCTATGTTTTCTTAGGACTTTCACTGCAACTCAGTGAGGTTTCTCCCTCTCATTTCAGGTGTCTCACTGCCTCTCACTTGAGTGAATATGCATGGCTTCAGGTGTCCCAGTGCCACTCACTGCAATGGTGTTGATATGGGCCTAGCAAAGGAGTATCCCCAGACTCCATTTTTCCTAATTCTTCAGCTGTCAGTTACACATTTTCCCTAGTCCATGGTAATTAATATTCATCTTATAAACACCCAGTAACAAGGGATTTGAGGTTTGCTTCCTTGGTCTATGCTCTAGGAGGCCTGCATGCCTGGACCCTGTGGGCACTGGACTGGTCCAACCATTCTGCAAGAGTCCTCCTGGCCCCAGAGCTGAAGGGCTGGTTCCAACCTTATGAAAATGCATGCCTTAGGAATATCTCCCAAGCAAAATTAAAATGTGTATTTTCAACTGAGGGCAAGATGATGACAGGGGAGGAGGTCCCTAAAACCTGTCTCGAAAACACAATTAAACAGCCATCCAAGAGCCAGGAAAGAAAACGCTGAGTGACACAGTGACAACTGAGAAATCCATGCTTCGCAAGAAAATGACAGAAGGTTAGAGAGAGTGGGGCGAGAGGCAGAGAAGGGAGAGAGCAGAGATGGATCAAGATAAGACCCCACCGTTTCTAACTAAAGGAACTAGAAGAAAATCAGGGAGCAGCACAATACACAGGAGTGAGGAGGCTGAGAGGAAACAAGAGAGAAAACCAGAGTGGTGGAACACTGAGAGACCTTGAGAGAGCTGGGTCTTAGAACAGTGTGTTAGGAACAAAACTTGGGAGCCAGACTCTGAATCTCTTAAGTAGCAAGAAAGTTGAATGAGGACTTTAAACAGCCATAGGCAAAAATAATGCACCAGATAAAGCACCTTGGCTCTCCTTGCCCTCACAGCTCGCAACAAGCATATGCATGGCTCCTCCACAGAGCCACAGTTCCTGGCCCACAACAGAGATGCACCAGCTGCCATCATGTGGCCTGTGACATCAGGCCTGCAGCTTTAGACTTGTGGCTTGTGAATGCCTGGTACCCTCACTCAGTGCTCTTGGAAGGCCCAGACTTTTGTGTGTGCACCCTTGTACACACTTGACGACCTCACAAGACCTGCGGATTCTGCTCAGAGAGCTTACACACTCTGAGTCCTCATTTGGAGAACTTGTGTGCACGCAGTGATCTCACAGGGCCCATGGGTTCTGTCCCACAGAGCCCTTGTATCTGGTGTCATCACATGGCAGTCTCAGGTGACCTGCATTTCTAGTCCAATGATGCACACGCTCCAAGGGCCCTCATGCAGTGTGCACTTGCAGACTCAGCCCAAAGTGGCTACTATGGAAATGAATCACTGGAACACACCCAGAATAAAGCACTGGAGAAGGAAGAGAGGCTGATTTGACAGCGTTCACCCCAACCAGTAAAAGCGGTTTGGCCTGCATCCCATCAGCCTCCCTCATCACCCCTACATTCCCCAGCAAAGGGCAGGAGCAGAAGCTGCCCCAGATCACATTTTGTTGGCCTCTCCTTTCTCCTACAGTCTCCCCAACAAACTGCAGAAAATGAAGAAACCACAGATCGATGAGCCCCTCCTCCAAACGTGGCTGAAGACCAGAGATAAGGCTTAAGTACTTCCCCACCTCCCCAAACTTGCCCCCCACCAATGCCACCTAGTATCTGCTCTACAGCAAGACACCACAAAAATAATAATCAAAGAAGAAAACAGCTCCTGTGTTCTGCTGAATATAAAGCCCTCATGCCAAAGAAGATGTACACAGTGGACAAGATGAGTACTTTAGGATTTAAAGCTGCTCATAAAGAATTTGAAAAATCTTCAGAAAATGATCTTATAGATCTAGAAATTTCTGAACTAAATGACAGAGATTATAAAGAAGCCATTCTAAAATCTCTGAGAGAAATGAAAATGTACTGGCAGAATATCATAGCTGAGATGAATCATCTCGGAAAAAAATACATGAACAAAAGAAACAATTTAAAAAAGAGATTCAAAACATAAGAAAGAATGAGATGGAAATTCAAGAGATAAATAATACAATAAAAAAAGTGAGTCATGAAATAAAAGCCATAGGAAAAAGGGCCAACCAGATGGAAGAGAGTTAGTAATATTGAAGATCAGAACATGGAAACATCTCAGAAAGAGGATGATAAGGAATATAAAACCAAAACAATTGAAATAACTCTGCAAGAGCTATCTTACACCATGAGACAAAACAATATCAGAATAATAGAATTAGAAGAAGGAGAAGAGCAATCTACAGAGAACATACTCAAACAAATAGTAGATGAAAACTTTCCAGACCTATAGACCGATATGGAACCCCAAATTCAAGAAGAAAATAGGTCCCTTAGATACCTGGACACTAGCAGATCTTTTCCAAGACTCATGGTACTAAATATGTCAAAAATTAAAGAAAAACAGAAAATTCTCGAGGAAGTCAAGAAAAAAAAACTATAACCTTTAGAGGAAAACCCATATGGCTGTCATCAGACTTCTCAGAAGAAACTCTACAAGCCAGGAGGAAGTGGAATCAAATATTCAAAATTTGAAAAAGAGAAATTTCCAGCCAAGTATCAATTATCCAGCAAAATTATCCTTCAGATATGAAGGAGTAATAAAGACCTTCTCAGACAAACAGAAGTGGAAGGGATTTGCCAACATGAGGCTGACACTTCAAGAAATACTGGAGGCTTTTTGACCTGAAACAAAACATCAGGACAGATGGAATAGAGCTGGGGCAGCAAGAAAGAGACAAAAATAAAACAAATTAACAACAAAAAGGTAATGTCCGCAGGAAATCCTCACATATCGATCATCACTCTAAATGTTTTTATTTTTAATTTTTTTATTCATTTTTATTGTTAGACTTATTGGGATGACATCTGTTAGCAAGGATTACATAGGTTTCAGGCATAAAATTCTACAGTGCATTGTCAACTTGATGTATAATAAGTTCACCACCTAACGTGACTTCTCTTTCCATCACCTTATATTTAGCTTCCACCCTCCTCTCCCACCACCTCCCCTTTCTAACCTCCCTGACCCATTGTTCCTCAAGTAAACATTAAAATAATGATTGTGTCCATGGGTTGTTTGTTTCTTCATTTCTGTTTTCTTTGTTTTCAGTTTTATAATCCGCATATGAATGACGTCATACACTTCTTTGTTTTTTCTGTCTGGCTTATTTCACTAAGCATGATGATCTCCAGGTCTATCCATTTTGTTGCAAATGGCAATATTTCATCTTTTCTTATAGCTGAGTAATATTCCATTGTGTATATGTTCCACAGCTTCCTTATCCAGTCATCTGTCGCAGGGCACTTTGGTTGTTTCCATATTTAGGCCACTGTGAACAGCGCTGCAATGATCATTGGGGTACATAATTCTTTGCGGACAAAGGTTTTCAAGTCTTTTGGGTAGATCCCCAGAAGGAGGATTCCTGGGTCAAATGGTAGCTCCATTCCCAATTTTCTGAGGAACCTCCACACTGCCTTCCACAGTGGTTGTACCAGTTTGCACTCCCACCAGCAGTGTACCAGACTTCCTTTTTCTCCACATCCTCTCCAGCTCTTGTTATTCACTGTCTTGTTGATAATAGCCATTCTCACAGGTGTGAGGAGGTATCTCATTGGGGTTTTGATTTGCATTTCCCTCATAGCTAATGAGGATGCGCATTTTCTCATATGTCTGCTGGCCATTTGTATTTCTTCCTGGGAGAAGTGTCTGTTTAGTTTTCTGCCCACTTTTCAATTGGGTTGTTTGTTTTTTTGTTGTTAAGTCTTATTAGTTCTGTATATATATTAGATATTTGAGACTTATCTGATGCGTTATTTGCAAATATATTCTCCCATTCAGTTGGCTGCCTCGTTGCCTTGTTGATGGTTTCTTTTGTTGCGCAGAAGCTTTTCAGTTTGATATAGTTCCATTCATTTATTTTTGCTTTTACTTCCCTTGCCTTTGAGGTCAAGTTCATGAAGTATTCCTTGAGTCCTAGGTCTATAAGTTTAGTATTAATGTTTTCTTCTATACAGTTTATTGTTGCAGGTCTTATATGAAGGTCTTTAATCCATTTTGAGTTAATTTTTGTATATGGAGAGAGTTCACAGATCAGGTTCATTCTTTTGCATGTGTTTTTCCAGTTCTGCCAGGACCACCTACTAAAGAAGCTGTCTTTTCCCCATTGTATGTTTTTTGCTCCTTTATCGAAAATTATTTGTCCATAAATTTGTGGGTTATTTCTGAGTTTTCAGTTCTATTCCATTGGTGTGTATTTCTGTTCGTCTGCCAGTTACCAAGCTGATTTGACTATTGATGCTTTGTAATATAAATAGAAGTCAGGAAGTGTAATGCCACCAGCCTTATTCTTTTTATGTAGTATTGCTTTATGGTTTCATATAAATCTAATAATTCTTTTGTCTATTACAGGAAAGTATGATTGGGATTTTGATGGGTATTGCATTAAATCTGTAGATTGCTTTGGGCAGAACGGCCATTTTAACAATGTTAAGTCTTCCTATCCACAAATAGGGGATATATTTCCATCTCTTAAAGTCTGTTCCAATTTCTTTCAAAAGTGTCTTATAGTTTTCTGTGTATAATCCTGTCTCGTTCTTTGTTAATTCCCAGGTATTCCATTTTTTTTGTTGTTGTGATAGCAAAAGGAATTGACTCCCTCATTTCTTTTTCTGAGGATTCATTGTTTGTATAAGGAAATGCTGTTGATTTTTGTACATTGATTTTGTATCCTGCAACTTTACTATATTCGTTAGTTGTTTCTAATAGTTTCCTGGTGGAATCTTTGGAATTTTTTATATAAAGGATCATGTCATCTGCAAATAGTGACAATTTGACCTCTTCTTTCCCAATTTGGATACCTTTGATTCCTTTCTCTTGCATGATTGCTGTGGCTTGAACTTCCAGTACTATATTAAATAACGGTGGTGACAGGTGGCATCCCTGTCTTGTTCCTGATGTTAGGGGAATAGGTTTCAGCTTTTCCCCATTCAGTATGATGTTAGCCAAGGGTCTGTAATATATGGCCTTTATTATGTTGAGATACTTTCCTTCTATACCTATTTTATTTAGTGTTTTGATCATAAGTGGATGTTGTACCTTGTCGAAAGTTTTTCCTCCATCAATTGAAATGACTATATGGTCTTTATCTTTGATTTTGTTTATATGGTGTATTACATTGATTGATTTTCATACGTTGAACCATCCTTGTGCTCCCGGGATGAATCCCACTTGATCATGATGTATGAACTTTTTGATGCATTGTTGTATTCTATTTGCTAACATTTTGTTCAGGATTTTTGCATCTGTGTTCATCAGAGATATTGGTCTATAGTTTTCTTTCTTTGTGTTGTATTTGCCAGGCTTTGGTATTGGAGTAATGTTGGCCTCATAGAATGAGTTAGGAAGTATTGCTTCCTCTTCAATTTTTTGGAAGAGTCTGAGGAGGATAGGCATTAATTGTTCTTTGAATGCTTCATAGAACTCATTGGTGAAACCATATGGTCCATGACTTTTGCCTTTAGGGAGATTATGGATAGTCATTTCAATCTCGTTGCTATTGATTGGTCTATTTAGATTATCTAGTTCTTCTTTGTTCAGTCTTGGTTGGCTATAAGTTTCTAGAAATTTGTCCATTTCTTGTAGGTTGTTAAATTTCATGACATAAAGTCGTTCACAATATATTCTTATAATCCTTTGTATTTCTGTGGTATCAGTGGTAATTTTCCTTTTTCATTTCTAATTTTGGATATTTGTGCCTTTCCTTTTGTCGTTTGATTAGTCTTGCCAGGGGTTTGTCAATTTTGTTGACTTTCTCAAAGAACCATCTCTTCGTTATATTAATTTTTTCTATTGTCCTTCTGTTCTCTAATTGATTTAGCTCTGCTTTAATTCTTATTATTTCTTTCCTTCTGCTGACTTTGGGTTTTGTCTGCTATTCTTTTTCTAGTTCTTTAAGGTGGGATGCTAAGATGTTTGCTTGTGATTTTCCTTGTTGCTTAAGATAGGCCTGTAATAATATAAATTTCCCTCTTACTACCGCTTTTGCTGTGTCTCAATAATTGTGATATGTTGTATTTTCATTGTCATTAGTTTATATATATATTTTAATCTCTTCTTTTATTTTTTCTTTTATCCAGTCCTTTTTTAATGAGCTGTTGTTTAATCTCCATGTATATGTGGTTTTTTCTGCTTTCCTTTTACAGTTGATCTGCAATTTCAAAGCTTTGTACTCTGAGAATCCACTTGGTATGATTTCGATCTTCTTGAAATTGCTGAGGCTACTTTTGTGTCCCAGCATGTGGTCTATGCTTGAGATTGTTCCATGTGCCCTAGAAAAGAAGGTGTAGTCTCTTTGTGCTGAATGAAGTGTCCTGTAAATGTCAATCATATCCAATTGCTGTAAAGAGTTAATTAGAACTGTTATTTCCTTATTCATTTTCTGTTTGTATGATCTGTCCATGGCTGTTAGCGGGGTGTTTAAGTCTCCCACTATGATTGAGTATTCATCCGTTTCTACTTTCAGGTTTGTTGGTACTTTCTTTGTGTATTTTGGTGCATCCTGGTTGGGAGCATATGTTTGATTAGTGTCAACACTTTTTGTTTTTGCATTGTGCCTTTTATCATTATTTAATGACCATCTTTGTCTTTTACTATCTTTTTTAACTTGAAGTTTATTTCATGAAATATCAGTATGGGCACTCCTACTTTTCTCTGGTTACCATTTGCTTGAAGCATTGTATCCCATCCTTTCACTCTGAGTCTGTGTTTGTTCTTACAGCTGAGGTGTGTTTCCTGCAGACAACATATGGATGTGTTCTGTTTTTTAATCCAGTCTGGGACTGTGTGTCTTTTTATTGGTGAGTTCAGTCCATTAATATTTAGAGTGATGATCGATATGTGAGGATTTCCTGTGGCCATTACTTAGTTCTTTCTTTGTTTTTGTTTGTTTGTTTGTTTGTTTATTTTTGTTTCTTTCTTGTTGCCCCAACTTTGTTCCATTTTTCCTGATGTTTTGTTTCAGGCTGAAGAGCCTCCTTTAGTATTTCTTGGAGTGCTGGCCTCGTGCTGGCAAATT
>PVJL010018496.1:0-15807 GCA_004026885.1 Lyroderma lyra | reverse complement strand
GGCCACCAGGAGGCTGGGCCGCCCTGCACCCCTGGACTGCAGACCCCGTGGGCACGCCCTCCGCTCCAGCCCAGCTCACGAGGCTGCCGCAGGGGAGGGGGGAGTGTGAAAAGCATCGTTTTTACTGGAGAAAAGGGAAAACCTCACCTCACCTCGGCAGTAATAAGCTAATTTTCTCTTCCCAACGGGGCGTAATCAAATTCAGCCCCATCGCCTCATTTCCAGGCAACTTTATTCATTGTTATTTTTATTCCAAGAATTCCTTGGCATTTTCTGGGAACCACTGAAGTGTTTTATAGCTGTCTAAGTAACGGCGTACCCTGTTTGGAGCGGACCCCAGGATCACACAGTCACAACCCGGGAAGATGTGTGAGGTCGGAGGCCCAGGTGGGACCGGGTCGGGGCCTCCAGCGCACGGGGCAGGGGCCTGGACTGATGGGGACATCAGGCAGCGGTCTCACACCTGGGATGCTGAGGGTGAGAGGTCGGCAAGCCAAGGGAATTGGCTCCTCCGGGCCTCCGGCTCCACTGGGCACCAGGGAATTAAGGGGCCTGTGTCTGCAGCTATCCCCCCATTAAATCAGGATTTGGGGTCCACTGGCCTCCCAAGGTGGCCCCAGCACCTAGTAAGGATGAGAGTCACCCAGCCTTTACTACAGCTTCTCGGTGGCCAAACTGGAGATTGCCGTGCACCCCAGGGCACCCCCTAGAGCTGGGCAGGACCTGCATCTTCTCTGTGTTCTAGTCCAGTGCTGGGACCCAGGCGGCAGTGGGGGGCCAGGAGAAGGGACAAAAGAGAGGGCAGCTAAAACCGGGTGAGGAGGCCCCCACAGCAGTGAGGTCTGCGCTGGAGCCTGAGGACAAGGCACAGACAGGACAGATAGGACACAGGTAGAGCCAGCCCACTAGAGGGGCTGCTTGGAGGCAAATGGGTTCGACGCAGAGAAGATGAGATGGGGGTCAGGTTTGCGGCGGGCAGTGGGTAGCTGGGGTGGAACGGGGTGACTGAGTATTAGGGAATGTCAGTCCAGGGGACGTTCAGTGGAAACCTGGGGTATCTGAGAGGCTGGCGGGAGTTTACAATGCTGGCATCCGGAGGGAGTTTGGGGCACAGGGTTAGAATCCTAAGGGAACCGCCCTGGCCACTCCAAGCTGAGTGCCACCCCCCCCCACCCCCGACAGCCCCCTCCACTGCCTTTGTCCCACAGAAGGGCCGCCCCACCCTTGGGACTATTTTTAGCTTCTCTGGAAGTCCTCAGTCCGCAATGCACGTGGCCAACAAGTCCCTCCAGGGCTCGGTGAGAATATGTGATCATTTCAGGAGGTCCTGTCAGTGTGTTTCCCATTCGTGTTGCTTAAATCATTAAATGCCTCTTTTGTAAGAGTCATTTGACGTTCAGGAAGTCTTTTGATGCCTTTCAAAGGGCTTTTTAATAAGTGTTTCTAATCCTTTTCTCTTAAAAACAGGAAGTTACACTTTGCCAACCGTAAACACCAGAAGGTCCGAGTTAGGTTGGCGCTGTGGAAGCCACAGGCTCCTGATGGCTATTAAACCCGGCCAGGCTCAGCCAGGCCCAGGGGCAGGGAGCTCCTGGCTGAGGACAGAGCTGGAGCCTCGTAGGAAGTGCTCACCGAGTGGGTGACAGCTCCTACAGAGGGTGTGCCACACAGCACCCTCACCAGGCCTTCTCGGAGGGCCCTCCTCAGGGGATGGCCGCACCACTGCCCAAGCTGGAGACCAGGAACCGTCCTCAGTGACCCCTTTTCCTCAGCCCATCCCCTGCTGTGGTCCCTCACTCCCTGGGGAGAAGCCCTCTGCCGTGCTCCAGAACCTCCACAGGCTTGGGGAGGGGATGCACCACTGGGAGGGATCTGCCTGTCCCCCGTCTCTTTCTATCCTGCACTCTGTGCTCCAACACCCCAAACAGCCTAGGAGTCCCTACCCACTCTGTACGTGTGCCCCCTGTGCCCCCACCTGGAAAATGTCCCTCCACTTTGTCACACAGCGAATTCCTACCCATCCCCCAGTGCCCGCCCTCTCTGAAGTCTTTCCTGACTCCCAAGGCAACCTTTCCCCACGGATCTCAGAGTCTGTATATCCTGCTTCAAGCCTCCACGAGGCTCCCATGTTATTGCAAAAGTATTGATGTATTTGTCACTCCACTAAACTGAGGTTCCCTCAGAGGTGAGACTGTGTCCTTTTACCTCTGCCCCGGGGCCTGGCACACAGCAGCCCCTCAGCCAGCAGCGTCTCCAAGGTCAACAGGGACTGGTCCCCCTTGGGGCTCTGACTCCCCAGGTTACCTGTGCCCTCCCTTGGCAGGCACAACCCTTAGGTCATGTGTGTGAATCTGCACAAAGCCCACTGCCAGGTGCAGTTACATGGCCACACTTAGCTGCAAGGGAAGCTGGGAAATGTAGTCTTCTGGGCAGCCAGGAGCTGGAAGAGAGTGGCTAATGGGGCACAGCTAGGAGGTTCTGCCACGGACTCTCACCAGGGAGCAGTGTGTGCTTCACCGCTGGAGAGAAGACATGAGGCCTGGCCCAAGGAGGCAGCAGCAGAGTGGCAGGACCCCTTGGAGGAAGCTGGGGTGCAGGGCAAGGGCAGAGTTGGGAGTGGCAGGGGTGGAGCTACTCCTGAGGAGGATGGCGTGGGAGGTGCACGTTTTGGTGGAAGGAGACGTGGAGATGTGCTTGGCTGTGTTGCATGTGACCTGCCTGGGGGACATTCTCATGAAGAAGGTCAGGTGTGGGCCAAAAGAAGGAGCCCTCTCCCCACCCCCACCCCCACCCCCACTCTAGACTCCGCTCCCCTAGTTCTTTCGCTCTCAGGTTCACCTTTTTCCTGGTCCGAAGTCGTACTAGCCCCCAGCTTGCTGGTAACAGTCACTGCAGGCCAGCACCCCTTCCAGGCCTTTCTGCACCTAGACAGGGGATAACACCTGAACAACCAGCTGGGCCAGAAGTCACCAGGCCGCAGGCTCAACGGACTTTCCGTCATGTAACCACCAGTGACAGGGGCTTGGGGACCTATTTCTTGGGCCAGTGCTTTTAAAACTATTAACTGAATTAATTTCTCCTCATCTAGGGACCACCAGGATACAAGTGACACCCCAACAAGGCTTCCAGCCCATCGCAACCGAATAAGTCAGAATCTTGAGACTCCTTTCCCTTTTAGATCCGACAGGGTGAGAGCTCCGTGGGTCCCCAGTAGGTAGGGACAATGACCATCCTCAGCAGGAAGCAGATACAGAAGATGAGACCTCCATAGAGATTTGTGGGGACAATGTCCCTTAAGAGAATGTGAGGAAGACAGACAGAATAGGGGGAACCTTGGGACCCCTCCCATGGGACTCAGCCAGCTGGACCAGTCACTGCCTTGGTACCCCATCCCAAGCTGAACAACCACAGGAAAATTCCAGGCAAAAAGTTAGCTAATACAAGGAAGTCAGAGGGCACAAGAGCCCACCGGTTTGAGCCAGTTCCTAACGCCTGCGCAGTGAGAGCTACAAAGACCTTCGTTTCACCCGAGCTTCATTAAACCATCAGTGTAATAGCGTTCACATGCCCAGAAGTTCATTAATATCATCCTAACAGAATGAACTCTAGGAAAGAACATGCGCAGTTAGAAAGGGTGATGTGATGGACCCCGTCAATCAAACTTGTCCACCAGGAGGCCCCATACCCAGATAGGCATGACCCCTTACAACTAGGAAAAAATAAAACTACCGAAGCCTCGTCCTGCTCGAACCCTCTCCTGCCTCTGAGGAGTGTGCTTTCCCTTTGCCATTCGAGGCCCTTGAGCCACTCCTCGGGCCGCTCCCACCTCCTTGGAGTGCACTTTCTTTCAATAACTCTCTCTCTCTGTTTCACCTCTACACTCTGGTATGTGTCTCATTCAATTCTTTGCTTGAGATGCCAAGGACCTGGACGTGGCTCAGAAGAGGACCCCATTCTCCGGTGACAGCACTGCAGGTGTGGGACCTGCAGGAAGAGGGCTGACAGGGACTGGGCCTGGGGAATGCGTGAGATGGAGTAAGCGTGGAGGGGGATGGGAGGCTCAGACAGGACCCTGGGATTGGGGGCACACATGGAGTGGGGAGGAGGGAGGGAACGTGAGAAGGGCAGCCCAAGGAAGAGAAGGTACACGGAGGGCAGGGGATGCTGCTGACAAACGCACAGGTTAAGATGAGCCCTCCAGATTCTGGGTGAGGACGGTGCCCCTGAGCATGGTGCTGTGGGGGTGGGAGGGGAGGAGGGGAGTGGTGACAGCCAGACTGGGGGGCTGAGGCCTGAGAGGGCAACGCTCCAGAAGACAGAGACCACGACATCGGGCAGAAGGGCATGGTGCAGGGACAAGAGCAGGAGCAGGGACCATCTGCCCGCCCCGGCTCTGAGGACAGCCAGCCCTCAGACACAGAGCCACACCCGCAAGTGTCCCAGCCCCGGCCCTCGGCTGGGGGTAGGGCTCCAGGCCTGCCTTTTCTCTCTTAGCTCTTGTGTTCATCTTCAGGGGCTATCTTGGAGCGGGATCCTGTACAAAGGGCTCTATCTCTGTGACCTTATTTGACCCCCAGAACAATCCATCACATGGAAGAGAAAATGGGGCCCAGGGAGGGGAAGGTCACTGCCCATAGGTGGCTGGGACCTCTGCCAGGTGGGCAGTGCAGGACGAGCAGCCCCATCCCTCCTTAGACACTGGGACGCAGAGGCTCAGGGAGGCCGGCCTCCCAGGCTGTCTCCTCAAGGGGGCCCGGTCCTTGTGCCACGTGGCTGCCCCTCACAGATCAGAATAAAGAAACCTGGGCAGGAAGTGGGGACTGAGGCCTGAAGGAGCCCCAAAGGAGGCCAGCTGGTCTGGAGACCCCGTAGGGGGTTTGTCCAGGAACCGGGAGCTGGGCAGGGGGCACCTTGCCCACTCTCCTTTCTCCCCACTGCTCGCTCCCCTCCTGCCAACCACTCTGTGACCTTGGCTGCCCTCCCCGCTGCCCGTGCAGCTCTGGGGGCCTGGCCCAGACACCCACCGGCGGCCAGTTCCTGGAAAGGCTGCGGTGGGGACTGCCGCCTCCCCGGCCCAGGTCGCCAGCAGCGTGTAGAGGTCAGCCCAGCAGCCCCAGGCCCCTCTGGGATCACTTGTATTTCTAGGAAAATTGCAAAACATTTGAAGAACAAATGGTGAATTCCTCGTAGTCCTTCCCTATTGTCCTAAAAGGGACATGGGGGTGGGGAGAGTGCTGGAGAAGAGGCTATGGGGGGGCCTCCTACTCCCGGACCAACCCCATCCCCAGACAGCCTGGAGAGGGTGCAGGGATGACCAAAGGGGTCCAGGAGGGTGAGGAAGGGGGCTACCAGTGCCTGGAAGGTGGGGCAGCATCGGGGAGCAGGCAGCTGCCGGACTGTGAGGTTCTGGAACCCCTTAGCAGCTGTCGCCCAGAGCCTTTTCCTGCTCTGCTTGTCACCTGTGTCAGTCATGGCCCCGCCACAGCCCAGCCTCAAAGGGCAGAAGCCAAGACCACCACATCTGTTTACACCATGGGGTAGGGGAGGGAGCCTTCAAGGATGGCATCCACCCAGAGTTCACCCCCTGCGGAACCCCCTTCCCTGAGTGTAGGCTGGACCCTCTGACTCACTTCCTAAAAGGGATGAGATGTCATTGCACGGTTAGGTGATGGAAGACTGGGCCTCCACCGTGTTGGACTCGGCAGGCCTGCCGGCTTTGATGAAGCGAGCCCTGCTCAACCATCCCTCCAACCCCAAGTTCCTCTGCCAGGGCCGGCCTTGGAGGGGTGCAGGGCCACAAGGCACCAAGGGCGCAGGTGGCAGAAGGTGAGGCCAGAGCGGGCGGGGCCCAGAGTGGGCCAGGTGCAAACACCAGGCCCAGCAGCACCAGAGGCTGCAGGTGCTGCCGCAGGCCTGGACGGAGTCTCCAAGTGCAGGAGGCTGGGGCCTGAGAAGAGTGCAGGTGCATGTTACTCCCCAGCGAGTCACTCCCCGCCCGACATGCTCATCCAGGAGGCAAAGGAGCCGCTGCTGGGAGGCCAGGCAGATGGCCTGGGCCACGGCCAGCCAGACAACCGGCTCTCAGTGCATATGCATCATATCTCAGGTGCATATGCATCACAGAACCCCAGATCCCAACAAAGGAGTTAGACTTTCCCAAAGGGAGCTAACAAGTGATTTTAAAGTGTTTCTGGGAAAAAAAATATTTCTATTACAAGTTATTATGTATATCCATATGTATTGAGAATATATATATATATATATATATATATATATATAACTAGCAAGTCAAACCCAGACTTGCAGATTCTATCACTTAGGTCATAAGCACTTAAGTTTAAAAAGCTGGTTCATGATACTGGCATAAAAACAGACACATAGATCAATGGAACACAATAGAAAGCCCAGAAATAGACCCACGCCTATATGGTCATTTAAACTATGACAAAAGAGGCAAAAATATACACTGGGGTAAAGACAGTCTTCTCCATAAATGACGTGGGGAAAACTGGATAGATACCTGCAAAAAAATGAAATTGGACCAGCTTCTTACACCATATACAAGAATAAACTCAAAATGAATTAAAGACTTAAATGCAAATAAAAACCATAAAACTCCTAGAAAAAAATATAAGCACTAAACTCTGATATTGCTCTTGGTAATATTTTTCCTGATGTATCTCCTCAGGCAAGGAAAACAAAAGAACAAATAAACAAATGCGACTGCATAGAGATAAAAAGTTTTTGCACAGCAAAGGAAACCATCAATAAAATGAAAAGACATCCACTGAATGGGAGAAGATGTTTGCCAATAATACATCTGATAAGGGGTTACTATCCAAAATCTATATTTAAAAAATACAACTCATCACCAAAAAACAAACAATCCAATTAAAAAATGGGCACAGGACCTGAATAGACATTTCTCCAAAGAGGACATACAGATGACCAATAGACATATGAAAAGATAATCAACATCACTAACTATTAGAAAGATGCAAATGGAAACCATGATGACATACCACCCCATACCTGTCAGAACGTCCATCATCAATCAATCAACAAACAAGTGCTGGCGAGGATGTGGAGAAATGAGAACCCTTGTGCACTGCTGGTGGGAATGCAAACTGGTGCAGCCACCATGGAAAACAGTTTGGAGGGTCCTCAAAAATTTAAAAATAAAACTACCTTATGACCCAGCAATTCCACTTTGGGGAATTTATCCAAAGAAATCCTAAACGCTAATTCGAAAAGATATGCTCATTCCTATGTGCACTGCAGTGCTATTTGTAATAGCCAGGATGTGGAAGCAGCCTAAATGCTCATCAATAAACGACTGGATAAAGGAATTGTGGTACATATGTAGAATGGAACATTACTTGGCCATAAAAATGAAATCTGACCATTTCTGACAACATGGACGCACCTGGAGGGCATTGTGCTAAGTGAAATAAGTCAGAGAAAGGCGAATGCCATATGATCTCACTTATACGTGGAATCAAAAGAACAGAATAAACAAATAGACAAAACAGAAACAGACTCAGATGCAGAGGACAAACTGATGGCTGCCAGAGGGGAAGAGGGTGGGGCGCCTGGGTGGACAAGGTGGCGGGATTAAGACGTACAAGTTGGCACGTCCGAACTAGTCACAGGGATGTGCAGTACAGCACAGGGAATACAGTCAGTAATACAGTAATAACTATGTATTGTGTCAGGGGGGTCCTAGACTAGTCAGGGGACTAACCACTACGCTATACAACTGAAATTAATACAAAGTAATATTCAATGTTAACGGTAATGAAGAAAATAAATTCAAATGAAAACATTCAGTGATACAAAGATATGACATGAATCGTGTTGTGAGAGTCTAGTAACCCCCCACCCCCACCGGGCAAAAGACAGGTCTTGATGGATGTAGCTGAACAGACAAAAGAGGGGCTCTGGAGCCCTGTGACTTCTGCATGCAGCCACGTTCAGAGGGCACTGGGCACTCTACCCTTAGAGGTGGGGGCAGGGGCAGCCATGGGGCAGGCCCGGGAGGTGAGGGAAGCGAGTGCCAGTGCGGAGGGGGCAGGAAAAGGAGGAGGTGAGAGGAGGGGCCCCAGGGTGAGGCTGGGGCAAAGGTGTGCCTATTATCACCCCAGCGTGGGGTGCGGGAGCCACCAGCCCGTGGCTGGGCCCCCATAAGATCTCACCGACTGTTCCGCCTCAGCTGCCAGGGCCTCCGGGGCCACAGACTGGGTTCAGCTCAGGGCAAACTCCACAGCTGGGAATGAGCAGCAGCCTTCCGCTCAGCAGGGGAGCCTGGGCCCCAGCTCTCCTCATGGGACCCCACTGCCCCACCCAGGTCACACTTTCTACTCTTGACCCTAAGCAAATGGCCATTCCCCGGGCTGCAGGGTGCCCCTGGGCCTCCCATCACCGATGGATTCAAGTCCAGGCCCCTGAGTGGGGCCTCTGGGGCCCTCCCAGCATGCTGGCTGTCCCCGCCCAGCCCCTGCCCCACACCCCACTCTGACGATCCCGGGCCGGCGACAGGTTCTCTTTAAAGCACACTGCAGTGCACGTGCTAGGGCCAGCGGTGCCGGGTGCCCAGGACAGAGCCCTGAGCCCTGAGCCGGGCCTTGAAGGAGAAGTGTTAGTTCTACCAGAGGAGAAACGGGGAAGGAACAGGAAAGGAACCAGGAGAGGATGCTCCCCGTGGTGGGAGCCTTCCTGGGAGGGCGCTAAGCAGCACCGTGGGCTTCTGAAGGCTCCCCGTGTGCAGAGAGGTGGGTGCAACTCTGCCTAGGGTACACCTTTCTCCCTGGGCTCAGCACCCACCTGGCCTCTTTGCTCCCCTCCACAGCGCTCCGGTCCAGCTGCCCACACACCTGTTCGGGTTCCCAATCAGTTATCTGATTGGCCCTATTGGACAGAGCACCTGTGGGCCAGCCCCCTGTGCAGAGATCCAGCCTATGGCTGTGCAGCCCTTGGAGCAGGTGCCCACCCTCATCCAATCAGAAGCCTCTAGCTCCTGGCTTAGCCCTAGACTGGTTCTGGGGAAAGGGCAGGGTACAGGTCAGACGAGGGCATAGAGGGCGTAGGCGGCGGCGTTTGCAGGTGTGCTGGACCAGCGCTAATTGTTGTTGTTGTTTTAAATGTGGCACATCCCACAGTGGTCGGGGCAGAGCTTAAGGGAGCCTGTGGAGCACCTTTCAATTCCTCCGCTCAGTTGCAGAGCAACCCTAGGTCTCAGGGAAGCACGACGGCGAGGTCAGCCCCTGCCTCCTGCCTGGCCAACCCCTCCCCACTCTAGGCCCTTGTCCGAAGCTCCCTTAGGTTTCTTCATTCATTCAGTGAGCATGTGCCAGGAGCTGCTGGGTGGCAGGAGTTTCAGCCAGGAGGGACACAGCCCACATACCCAGGCTTCAGCCACAGCCACGCCCTGGTCCCATCTGCCCCATGGCTGCAGCCTGGCGGGGAGATGTTTCTCAATCCCATGTCTGACTATGGCCTCTGCCTAATACCTTTGGTGGCTCCCCACCACCCTCCAGAAAAGGCCACACCCCGTGATCAGAAGAGCAGTGGCCCCCAAAGATGGCCATGTCCTGACACTGGGAGCCAGAAGGGATTTTGCAGAGGTGATTAAGTCGTCGATCCTGAGACGGGAAGGTGCTCCCGGATTGCCTGGGTGGGCCCCATGGAATCACAAGGGTCCTTTAAATGTGGACCAGGGAGGCGGGAAAGGCAGCCTTGAGGGATCCTCTCCCCTCCCCCACTGCCCTGAGCTCCCCAGCTCTTTGGCTGTCACTCCTCCAGTCCCTTCTGCCTGATATAATCCTCTTTCCCCAGGGCCAGGCCAGTGACTCCTCCCCAGGTGGCCCTCAATATCCCTTCAGGGTCCCCAGGATTCTCTACCTGGAGCAAATGAGGAATTTGTTGGAAGGTAATGGGGTAGCCCATGGCCTCCAGATCTTGGAAGAGACATGCCTGGGGTTTCCAAAAGCCCTGAGCCCCACCCCCAGCAGGTGACTTGGCAGTGACCATCTTCTGACCACTCAAGGTCCAAGTTGTATTTCTCATGGATTGTACCCCCCCCCACCCAAGGTCAAGGTGGGCTGGGGCACCTTAACTGGTAGTCCAACCCTGATCTGAGGGCCACAGAAAGGGCTAGAATTTCAGGAATGTGGAGTCAACAGGTGTCCCCTGCCCCCTCCTGGCCCATTCCCCAGGGCTCAGCCACCCCGATGAGGTACAGCTCACTGGCATCCCTGTGGCTGCCAACTCAGTCATGAGCCCCTCAAGGGCAGGCAGATGAGTGCTCCCCCTGGGGCCCCTCACTGGGCAGCCTGCTGGCACCTTCCTGGGCAGGCTAATGGGCAGGTGGGTGCTGAGGACGGGGCACACCAGGAGGGGCTCCCTGCAGCTGCACGAGCTCAGGGACTGAGGACTCTCCCTGCAGGAGAGCACAGCCTTGTGGTGGACAAAGGAGCCCGAAGGCCTGAACGCCCCGAGTGTCTGCACCCCAGACCCACACGCAGCCTTGAGGCCAGTCGCTCCCTTTCTGGGTCTCAGTTCCCCAGGTCACCCCCATTAGGATGGCACAATAAAGTCAAATTAAAAATGGGCTGGCCAGACATACCATTTTAAATCGGACAGAAAACAACAGTACTGTCCCATCTGGGCTAAATTCAAGGTGTCAGTAGGCTGACCACACGTCCCACTGGAAACAGGACAGGACCCACTATTTCCTGTCCCGTATAAAACGGGACGTCTGGTCAGCCTGATTAAAAACCAGTGCGGTGAGGATGTGGCGAAACAGCAACCCCTGTGCCCTGGTGAAAGCAGTCTAGACGGTCCTCAGAATATTAAACGTGGCATCACCGTATGACCCCGCAATTGCACTTCTGGGTGCACACCCAGAAGAACTGAGAGCAGGGCCTCACAGAAAAGTGTGCACGACGGCCAAGAGGCGGAGGCAGCCCCGCGCCCGTCAGCAGCCGGCGGCCAGACCGCGTGCGGCCATCCGCTCGGGGCGCGTCACTCAGCCTCAAAAAGCAGGGGAGCCTCACGGGGGCTCCCACACGCTGGGCCTTGAGGACACTGTGGGAAACGAAGTACGCGGGTCACCAAAGCAGAAGTGATTTGCGATACCATCTCTATGAGGTCCCTGGCGCTGACAGAAAGTGGAATGGTCGGTACCGGTGGCCGGGGGACGGCGGGTAGTGTTTCATGGGGACAGAGTTTCAGTTTTGCAGGATGAAAAAGCTTCTAGACATGGATGGTGCCGACGGTTGAACATCCATGTGAATGCACTTAACGCCACAGAGCTGTTTTAAATATGACTACGATGGCCGTTGTTGTGCTATACGAGCTCGGATATAGTTCACAATTAAAAATCTTTCAAAGGGCGTGGCTTGGAGCTGCACCGCGCACCCTCAGACTGCTCTGTGATCATAGCTGGGAGGGGAACCCTGCTCCTACATCAGGGGAGAACAGGCTGTCCAGGCGGGTGTGAGGGTGGGGCCCCAGACCCACTTCCTCAGCCCCCCACCCTCAGTACTGTCCCTGGGGCGACCCCTGGAGCCTGAAAGTCCCGCCTCAGCCCCTCTCTGGCCCCTTCTAGTCCAGCGGGTCGTGGAGTCCACGGCTCCCAGACAACAGCTGAGGCAAACCTTCTCCAGACTTTTCTGGTAAGAGCTTCAGGGGCCCTGTAGTGTCACCTGGAGGTTCCCGGGGGGACAAGGCATGACCTGCGGAGAGCGGGGCAGCCAGCGGTGCAGACTGAGGAGGGCAGGCCTCCTCCAAAGTGGTCAAGCTGGGGCTCTGGGGCCACCTCGGGGGCCTGTCATCTGCCATATTAGAAAGAGCTCCTGGGGAGGAAACTCCTTTTTCTTCTCTGCAGCCTTCTCCAGAGATTCCGAGATCATTCATTTAAGTACCAGCAAAGTCCTGGTGCAACACCTCCATGGTCAAAGCTTCACGTTTTCATGTGGCTCATTAAATCCCCCAGCCCTCCCAGAGGAAGGCGGGGTGCAGGGGAGAGGAGGGGGTGGGGGGCTTTGAATAAGAGTGCTGGGGAAACCGTGGACAGGCAGGAAGAAGACAGGTGACCCCTCAGCTCTCACTAAAGCCATTTCAGCCCAGGAGAGGAACAACACACACACATACACACAGAGTGCCCCCAAAGCCAGGCCTTTTATGCCTGCCACCTCATCTCAGCCTCACTCTGAAGGGTGGACTGTCACCCACATGTTACAGTAGAGGCATGTGAGCCATTATGTCACTTGCCCAAGGAGCCACAATTATGACGTGGCAAAACCAGCCCTCAAGCCCATGGAGAGGCCCCTTCCACGGCCCCAGGCTGCCACGTGCTCTGAAAGGCCACCTGCAGGCTGTGGAAGGGTTGGTTTTCTCCCCTCTCCCATAACAGCCTGAGCTTCAGCAGTCTAGGCTGATGAGGAGGTGACCCAGGTTCTTCCCACCTTGTTGCTCTGTGATCCCCAACACCCAGCTTCCATCCCATAGTCAACAGGGCTGTTCCAGCTCCTGCCCTCAAGTCTGTCATCCAGCAGTATGAACAGTGGGAAAGGGAAGCCATCTCTCCTCCCTGTAGGGGCCGGACCCAGCGATTTCACTGGTCACTCCTGAGGGAAGAATTTGGTCAAATAGCTACATGCAGCTGCAAGGGAGGCTGAGAACATAAACGGGCAGCCATGCGCCCAGCTCAAATTTGGGGTTTCTTTTACTTCAGGTAGAAAAGATTTTGGGATGCAACTGGCGTTCTCTACCACTGGCATGCAATCCTCCCTCCCTCCCAGGGCCACGGGGAGCCATCGTCGTGGGTGAAAGGCCACAGCGGGCTGCAGCGGGAGGGGACAGGAGATCTGATGAGGCCTCTGAGGAGGCCACCTGGAGAGGGGGCAGCTGGACCGAGCCTGGAAGGACGGCTAGGGTTTGGGAAAACGCAACGGAAAGGCATGGCAGAGGGAGAAGATAGTGGAACCACCTGAAGGAGAATGTGCCAGAACTCGTAGTTCGGAGTGAAGAGCGTGAACTTGGAGCCAGAAGACCTCGGGTCAAGTCCTGACACTGAGGCGCATGGTGAGGCATCTGGGCTCCCTGAGACGTGGTGGGTCTCCTCAGGGGATGGCTGATGGCCCCGTCACACCTCCTCGCAGGCCTACTGAGGACGTAGGTGCTGTGGAAGGGCCTGGCACTCAGTGCCAGGTGTTGTCGCTGGAGCACTGGGTCGGTGTGGGGCAGGGGCGGGAGATGGAGCTGAAGAGGGAAGTGGAGGCCCCACGGGGAGGCCTCAAAGGTCACGTGGTGTGGATGACACTCAGCAGCCATGGCAGTCCATGGCAGGGCAGCATGCTGAGTGGAGAGCAGCTTTTCAAACACAACTCTGAAGGATGGAGAGGAGGTGAGGGCCGAGGTGCAGAAACCCAATAGGTTTCTACAGAGTCCCCGCAGAGAGATAGCCCGGCGGGGACCTGCCGAGGCCAGGGAGCCTTTCAACTCTGACCAGGCATGCGGGAAGACTGCCTGGAGGAGGCAGCCCCAAAGCAGGGGAAGGGCAGGACTTGCCCTGGAGGGGACCAGCAAGGGAAGGAGAGGAGCCACAGCTGGGCCACAGCCAGGGCAGACAGACGTATCACGAGCTGCTCCCACCCCAACCACTCTGAGACCCCCTCACCCCTGACCGAGAGCACCCACATCCCAGCTGATCCTCCCCGTGACCTCACAACGTGGAGATCCTTGCTCCCGATTTACAGAGGAGGAAACTGGAGCCCAGAGAGGGCTGACCACTTCACTGAGGCCCCAGCAGTCAGGCCCAGAACAGCGGGCACGTTGGGCCTTCCTGGGCCTTTGGGCTGTCCTTCAGAAATCCTGACATTACCATCCTAGACTGAGAAGGCTTTTCACCCTGAACAGGGGCTAGAGATCAAGGTCGCTCCGCCTCCAGGGCGCCTCCAGGCATCCCTTACGAGGCAGGAACAGTTGCAGAGGGACAAACTGAGGCCAGGAAGGATTCGCATCCAGCTCTCTGTGACTCCAAGTCCTCGTTCCCACGCCCCCCTCCCCCGACTGCGGGCCCCACCCCTCCCCCACGCTCCCCGGGTGTCCCTGGCGCTCTCTCAGGGAACAGAACAAGCTCCGAGTCTCTGTTTCCCAGGAGAAATCCATTTTCAGAACCTGGAGGTGTTGAAATGTGTTCTTGTTTCCTCTCCCAAGAGCCCTTCGTGGGGACAGGTGCCCCGAGAATCCCCCTGGGGCCACAGCGAGCCAGGCTGGGCCCAGCTGCCCCTGGAGGGGGACATGGCAGAAGAAGCAGTGGGCCCTGCACACGATCTCAGGAGGTGACCCTCCACCCTGGGAAAGTGACAGCTCAGGACATGTCTAAGACCTCCAGCCCCAACCTCCAAAGATGCTCAGTCGTGTCAGCCGGGCTGCTGGCTGCAGGGCGGTTACTGAGCCCGCCTGCCTGCCCAGAGGAGGCGCCCCGGGTGCCTCCACCAGCCTGTCCCCCTCTGGGTGACAGCTGACCCATCATGGTCACAGAAGCCTTGGTCACAGAAGCTTCTTGCTGTAAAGGGCACGGGCATCACTGGAAGCATCGTCTAACCCACGGAGCCATCCCCAGGGAGGCCAGCCCTGGGCTCAGGGGGCAGCTGGCTGAGTGAGGACGGGGGCAGGAGTGGGTGGGAGGCAGGGAGGGGCTGGGGAGGGGGAAGGAGGAAAAGGAGGGGGGGCGGGGTTGGGATGCTGGGCTTCCCCACCTGTGCACATCCTCCGCGTTCAGGCCCCCTCTCCCACCACACTCACGTTACACCTGCCCGAGCATTTGCTCTAGAAGAGAACCTGGCACCTTCCTCCCCATCCTGGTCTCTGCCCACTCCACGGGCGTCAGGAGAAGGCAGCTGCCTGTGGCCCTAGTCCCTCCGGGGGGGTCTCCCTGTTTGATGTAGGCCCGCAGCAGGGACCCAGGACAGGCCTGGGGTCTTGGGGAGCAGCTCCTAGAGTTCCTGGAGCCCACGTCCCAGGGTCATGAACTCATGGATTCCCTGGTCGTAAGCCCAGACCCACCAAGGCCAAGCTATCTGCGGCCCCCCCACCCAGCACCTCCGCAGCACCCCCAGTTCTAAGCCTTCAGGACAGGAAGCTCACTCGACTGAGGACACCACAGGACATCAGGGCGAGGATGCTCAGAGGTCAGCCCCAGAGGTCAGCCCCATGTGGTTACTCTGTCGGTGCCTCCCCCCAACAACCTGAACCCACCATGTCTTAAGCCCCTAAACAAGCCACTCTGAGACTCCAAAAACTTAGTTCATTGTGGGTCACAGAAGCCAGGTCCCCGCAGGCCAGGGTCTCTTCCTACACCCAGTCAACAATGGGCACCTTGTCCTACTGACTAGGCTTTACATATCCGTGTGAGGACAGCCCAGCTGAGGGCACGAGCCCGCAGTCACCTTGATACCAGCCCCAGGCTACCATCCACGTTGTCCTGGTGTTCCGGCATTCCCCTCCCCCAGACCAGGAGCCCCCACTCCGCAGAGGCTGGTCTGGGTCTTCCAGCAGATGCCGTGCTGCGGACACCCGGGGTCATGACTGCAGGAGGGCGCCAGCGGGCCGCACCCCGGGCCGGACAGCGCGGGGGCGCCCGTGCAGGGGCTCCGTCCCCCACCGCCCCCCGACAGGCCTGACGCGGGGAAACACTCTGCCTGGTCCTTGGCCCACGGGAGGGACTTGATTGAACTGGTGAAGCGTCCCGCCCCTCGGCGCACGGGCGGGGTGGCCAGGGCCGCAGTGCTCTGCTCCCGA
>PVJL010018495.1:0-15827 GCA_004026885.1 Lyroderma lyra | reverse complement strand
CTAAATCTACTTTTTCAACTATAATTTTATGAAATCAAACTTAATGAAATTTAAATATAGATGAAGGGTTCCTGATGAATATTTAATATCTAAATGGAAATGCTGTAAGTATAAAATAATGCTGGAATTCAAAGACTTAGTTTGAGAAAAAGAATATAAAATATGCAGTAATTTTCATATTGATTACATGTAGATGTGATGTATTCGATGTTGAGTTATATATATTATTAAAATTAAATTTACCCATTACTTTTTAAAATGTGGCTCCTGGAAAACTCAAAACTGCACTGTGACTTACATTGTCTTTCTATTGGGCAGCACTGGGATGGACTACTGAAGTCTACGATGCTGAGGTCCTGGAGCTCTGACAGTGGGATAGTAGGGATATTGCTTCAAAAATTAGAGCATGGATGGCTTATACATCAGAGGGACATCTACACTTCCTACAGGACAAGGCTATAAAAAAGCTCAAGATGCTTTTAGGGAAAAAGTCCTCTGCCTCCTACATGCAAACAGAGGGTCCTCACAGAATCCAGGCTGGCAGACCCCAATGAAGGCCCTTCCTTTCTGTCTTCAGTCACTTCCCAGGCCCCAAGGGCAGCAGTCCTGAGAGCTGATACTGCACCCACTTCTTCCGCCGGCTCCTCCTGGGCTGTGATGGTGGATGAAGCCAAAGCAGACCAGTGAGGAAGTCTGGTGGGTGTGGGTGTGGGTGTGGGTGGTGTGTGTCCATCTGTCCATATCCCCTCATTAAAACCATCAAGGAACATGGTTGAGATTTTTAAATCCATGGGCCATGGGAGCAGCAAGAAGCCAGTTAGCATGTCCCACTACCTTTCACAAATGAGGAAACAGGCTCAGCAAGAGCGTGGGTCAGAGTCTGAAATATGAACTCCCAGTTTCCTGAGGCCTTTCACACACTGATGCACACACGCACACACGCACGTGCATACACACACACTGCACCATGTGCATCCTGATTCCCCTAAAGGCCTGGACCCCGCTACCTCCAGTGGCTGGCATGGAGTCTGCAGCATCGATGGTGGAGAGAGGGGACCTGTGTGGCATCCTACCCGCAGGCCCTCTCTACCTGCTGGAGGGCACGAGGGAGGATCCCCCTGCACTTGTAATTCTCCATTGCTCCAGTCATGGTGTATGTCTTGCCAGCTCCCGTCTGTCCATAACACATGATGGTGCCTGCAAATGTTTCAAAGCATGACTTGGTGACATTGAGGACAATAGTTCTAAGGATAGCTCTCCTCCCCGCCAGCATGTCTGGTGCCAGCCACGACCTTAGTGTGAAGGTGGCCATCAGGAGCAGCCAAGGAAATTAGGAATTCCTGCCACAGAGACTGGGCGGGTAGGGTAGCAGAGACATAAATGGTCAAAATACAGACAGCTGCTCTGAATCTGTGGTCCCTATACTGCTATGCTGTTATCTCTACCAAGGGAAGATCTGACCCTAGGGCTTCTGAGGCAGGCAGGAAATCCCAGGGGACAGAGGGTCTGGTATCTCCCTAGAAAGATGAAGAAAGAGACAATAGCATTGAACTCCAGCCCTTCTTTAGCAAGTGACTGGCTGGGGTCTCAGGGATAGGCCCCCCTGGGGGGCTGGCCAAGTTGGAGGCAAGAAGAGCTTTCAAAAGCCTCAGGGAGGGTCCTGTTAATGGTGAGAATTCTTTGTAGCCTGCAAGTTCCCACAGACCAAACAGGGCTGCTAATGGGTCCCAAGCCACTTCCAGAAACAGACCAGCACGTCCAGTTCCCAACCTGGTGCCACTGCCCTCTCTGGGAAGACGTTCACTTGCTCCTCTCACAATCCTTTAGGTCTACCATGACCACCAAGCTCCAGGACACAAACCACCCAGTACCCTGGGCTCCATCCCGTCTGTTCTTCCTCCGGGCTTGGGGAGGCTGAGCCAGACCCCACCTCACTGGCTGCTTCTGGGCGTTTACACAGTTGGCCCGGACAATGTTGTGCCTCAGACATCGGGCTTTGCCTTTGTCAAATGGATGCTCTAGTTCCTGGGATTTGTATGGTAGGTCTTACCAATGATAAGAGGCCTTGATTCAGTATTGTGAGCTTGAAGTCACAAGGAGTGTCTATTACCCACACGAGTGTGCAGGACCGAGTCCCTTCAGCTGGGGCTCAGCTCATATAGGATCTTAGCACCCAGATCCTAAGACTCTGAACCTCCCTGGGCTCTAGTTCCTCTGTATCCACACCCTCAGGGCCACATCTCCTCAGGGTTAAAGAGGGCCACACCTATGTTATCGTGGGCAGGGATTACAATATTTGAGCACCTGTGCTCAACAAACTTTTAAACAGACCTAAAACTTGCAAACAGAGAACATTCTAGTCAGCAGGCACATGGGCCAGGTCTACTTAAGACTTGAAAACAATCTTACACTAAACAAGTTGGTAAAAATGTCCTAATAAAGCTGCTTTTAATATGTTAAAAAAAAAAGCAAACTCTACTCAAGTTTTTAGTGATATATGTAAAGAATAGATACTAGAATATGAATGGTAGATTGACTATGCTGGTACAATGAATGGAAATAGCTCCTAGCAGGTAGCCAAGAGAAAAATGTCTGGATGCCATCAAATTCACCATAAAGGCATTATCTTCAAAACTAATTTTTGAGAGATCTGAAACAGGGTAATAGTTGAATCCCTGTAATCTATAGAGAACCAGAGTCATTCATTCCTATGAAGGCAGGGTCCCAGGACACTGGATCAAGCCATGCCGTCAATGTCACCAAGCAAATAACACGTTTCCCCCATAAGAACAAAAGTTGGTAAACGAGGTTATGTTTTATTTTACTCACCATAACATACATGTACCTCTTCCTCCACAAGCAGTTCCATTGGGTCTTATGTAAAATGAAAAGTTAATGAACTAAATTACCATTATAGCCACTGAGGGCCTGAGATACCACATCCTTCGCAACTGTCTCATAAACCACATCTTGGGAGGCGTTATGGAGGACTCCATCCAGCTTGAATGACCAGTGTGTCTGCTGGTTATTGACAGTTCCTCTCCGAGTATCCTTTTTTAAGTGAATATTAATGATCTAGGAGAAGAGAGGGAGGGAGCAGGAGAGAGAGCAAGAGAGAGTTATGTGTTAGGAAACTGGTATAAATATCACTGATAGCTGAGACGTGATCTGGAGGAAACAGAAGTGAACCTTAGGTCAAACTGAGGTTCCAGATTCTGATTTCTTTGGGATGGGAAAAGGAAGCTCCTGCAGGGAGGCCACACGACCCTTAAGGATCAGGAGACCGGAGCACTTACTAGTTTCAGTACATCTCTCCCTAGTTTACAGGGTGCTGTCTTGGTTCTCCCATCTATGATATGAAGTCAAGGACATTTATCATGTTCTTATTAAACCAGCTTTAGATACATTCACTAAGCACAGGGAGGCCTTGGCTTAGGCCAGTGAGAACAGTGGGCCTGGCCACAGAGGCGAGGCTTGTATTCTCTCTCTCTCTCTCTCTGGTCACTGGCGGTGAGGCCTCCCTCAGCACTGTGGTGAGCAGCTACCCCACAGACACGCTATGGCCAGTGTGAGTAGTGGTGAAACCAGAGCTATGGGAAAGGCTCTGGCCTTGACAGACACAGTTACTCCCCGGTATTAGAGGAACT
This sequence comes from Lyroderma lyra, assembly GCA_004026885.1. NCBI lineage: Eukaryota > Metazoa > Chordata > Mammalia > Chiroptera > Megadermatidae > Lyroderma > Lyroderma lyra. The sequence continues at coordinate 12,180 of PVJL010018495.1, read as the reverse complement.
CAGCAGATTCCATTTGCTGCAATGGGGACCTCTGATGTAAACAGACTCTTGGTGGAATCTTAAAGTGGCTGACCTAATCCAGGAGCCAAGACACGGCCACACACACAAAGACTAAGATCGAGGGCGTTCCCTGGTGGTGTAGAGGTTAGCCTTTGGCGCTGTCAACGCTGCGGCCAGGGTCCGATTCCCAGCCAAGGAACTACCCACATATAAAAAACAAAAACAAAACAAAACAAAAAACTAAGATCAAGAGAGAGAGGCCTGGTCCATTCACGCATTAACTGCTCTGTGCTTCTGTTCACTGAGACCACATCCAGCAGGGGTGCACCCACCAGGGCTGCATGTGAACATTTTTCTGACTGCTAGGACTTTGGAAGCTTGAGCAGTTTGCCCTTGAATTCTTCCCTTCAAATATGTCTCAATGCTGCCCACAGTAGATCTGCAAATGTTTGCTGAATAGAAGCATCTAACGCTCTCAAGCTGTCCTAAGCCTGTCACAGGCTACAGAAAGGTTTTCAGGATAGTGGTGAGGGCATGGGATGGATAAATCTTTCCAGTTCTCTTGATAGGAGTTTCCCCCACTGCTTTGGTACGTTTAACAGTCATCAACTTGAGACATTCTTACTGTATTCCCCTAGGAGATTATGTAACAGCAGATCTGATCACCAGAAAGTTTTATGAATGTGGACAAATGTCAGTTTTTCTGTGTCAGATACAAGGATAAAGGTAAACTTATTAATTAAAAAGACAATAAAAATGGGTTTCATGAGTTTCTTCATCAATAGCATTTTGGGGGTGTGGTTTGGACTTTATGGACTCTAGAACCCATGTAACCTTTTACCAATTCTGTCTTGGCCCTTAAAAGGTTGTTTGGAGGTAGGACAGAGAGAGGCCCAGGCAGGTGAAGGCAAAAACACATTGCACTTACTTTGTTGTCATCTCCGTATCTGATCATGTCATGAGCAAAGTCTTTGGTGGGTCTGACACGGACAAATGCACGAGCTTTTTTCCTAGTACCCATTCTAGATTAAAAGAAGGAAATAGTGGAATTCAGTAGTCATCATCAAATGGCAATTAGAGGGGAAGTATCATTCATTAAGAAGGTGAGAAAAGAGTGACCTGCGGTCCTTGTTTTCCTATCCCACTGGGAGCCAGTCTTCCCTTTTAGCCCTTAGCATTTTAGTGCTCTGCCCACAGGACATAGCTCAGCAAGTATTAATACATGCACTTTATACTTGATGAGGTTGCCTCGCCATTTTCCACCAGTGACCTCCCACAAGGGACTGAAATACAAAGCACAACATGCTCCCTTTAGTGGCCTAATCTTAGGTATGGTTTCTAGAAATGTTCTGTATCTGAGTCCATTTATGCTTTGCTTCATTTATTATATTTTTCTTGAAAATACTTACTATGAAAGGCCTTAAAACTAATGTTTTTCTTCACCAAAATACCTTACCTCAGGTGCAGCACCTCCCCCTCTACCTCTATCAGACTAACTTAGATCAGAGCAAGATTCACTAAAAGTGTATTTAGTCCAGCCCCTAAGAAAATATTCTTTCTTCTCTGGCACTCTATTGAGAGAAAACCATTAAGGTACCTCTCCTAAAACCTAACTATTTGCTCATTATTTTCTTTCAGGGAGACCCATATATATCTGTAGTCCTTCATTTATATGATCACAAATAATTACCATGAATAATAAAATGTTAAAATAAATATTTGATGTGGCTTTGTGGAATAGGATAAATAGGATGCTTATAGATATAAGTAACAAGGAATTTTAGGCAAGGGAGCTTCCTATTATGTAGCTTTTCCCTATAAAAGACTTTCTCAAGGTAAGGACCACAAACACCATAAACACTCAGGCACACTCAAGATGCCGACCAGCAGAGATGCTACAAAAGTAAGAAGAGCTGCTTTGAGGGAGTTATTTGATCTCTAAGATCCTGTTCAACTAACATATAAATTTAAAAAATTTTTAAAAGCTGAATTGTACAGCCCTCCCAATGATAACTAAGAAATCTCACCTTTTTTTTGGAAATGAGTCTCATTGGTCAAAGCACATGGCCTTTTCCTGACAGTGTCTTTGTAAAAGTATTTAATACCAATTAGACAGTAAATTTTGGTTCTAGCATTAACACAGAGTTATTACATAGAATAAGGAAAAGGGTTATTACATAGAATAACTGCATGGACTTTTATTGCTTTAAAGGGAGCTTAAAACTTAATCAGCTCTTTGGGTGCTTCTTATACACTTGATGACAAAGGATTAAATATTGAGAAAAAAATGTCAAGAGTTCTAAGGAAAGATAAATAAAAATGTATTTATAATTATCAATTGTTTTAAATCTAGTTAAATCATACTAGAAAAACAGGATAAAGGCCTAGGAAAATATACAAAATAACCTTATTGGTTCAAAACTATTGGGCAAACTAACATAATACAATTTTAAATTGTGCCAAGATGAAATACTCCTAATTTTACATATACATTTTTCTAATACCAACCTCATTAGTTTTTCTTTCATTCTTATAAATAATTTGAGGAATATCATTACATAGTTTATGACCATATAGACCTAATAGTGGGCTCTAAAACGTCAATAATTTCACTTTTACAGAATCAAGAATATAAGGAAAGAATGTTAACAACTCATTTAAAGTTAATGCTTGACAATGAAATGTCATCACATAGTTTATGGCCATATAGTCCTAATAAGGGGCTCTAAAATTTCAGTAATTTCACTTTTATAGAATCATGAGTATAAGGAAAGAATGTTACTAATGCATTGAGCATTAATGCTCCACAATGTACAAACCAGGCTCTGAACAGAGACAAGGCTGGAGGAGGATGTGTACAGTGCCACATGCTTCTCTTGGATCTCCCGGTCAGGGCTGGACTGGCTCCATCAGGAGGAGTATATGCCCCTAACATAATCTATACTTTCATTATCAGGTGACAGGAGTTGAGGCTAAAGAAAATTCCTGGATACTTTCGAAAATGACAACCAACAAAGGAACTTACTCAATTTATGAATAGTTAGGGAAACACGAGACATAGGAAACTGGCTACATTTCTTCTTCAAATTGGAAACAAACAAACAAACAAACCAGTGTCAACACAGATATTAAGGAAAAAAACAGCTTGCCTGGACTATTGCAAAGCACTCTAACAAATAAACTGATAATGATGTTTAATATTGTTAAAAAGCTGATCTTCAAGACCTTTACCGTAAGTAAAAAGTCAGGTGTGACTGGGATTTCTTCAATAGTTAATTATTGCACTTTTTAAAAAAGCACATTAAATAATGAATGTTAACATTTTACATGTATTATCTAAGAGAGAGTCAATGAGTGTTACCTGATAAACATGATTCTATGTTTTTAAAATATTAATGTTTCTCCACATTTCTAGACACAACTTGTGTTGGCCACTTGATTTCCTCTTACGATTCTATTAACTGTCATCAAGTGGCTTTAAGTATCTCTACAGAAGCAAGTTAAATAGATAAAGGCCCTGTCCTTTCTGTTTAGTTTCAATGATGTGGACATTAAACTCTAACCCCAGTTACAAGCCCTTGATATGTCAAATCAAATAAGCAACCATGTTATTTTCACATTTGCCTAGTGTAGAGTGTGTGTCCACTTCCTACATTCCTCAAGTAATGATTTCATGGAAGTGTTTTCAACTGTGGGTTCATTCAGATCTTCTAATTTTTAGAAAATGAATCTGAAAGGAATTCAGGTGAGCAAAGAAAATGGCTTGTCCAATTTCAGTCCTAAAATTTTTGTCTGTAAAATTGAGCTCTAGAAACAAAATGCTACAAATAGCTCTGACATGAATCCCAAATTGAGGAAACTGAAGAGAAAATCTCACTACTAAAGTTCACTTGCATCTAGGCGACTGGGAAGTTGACAGTAGAGGGAGCTGTTTTAATTTACCCCGATGTCTAATGCTCTGGGAACCATTCCCTATACCAATCTCAAGGCCCATCCTCCTGCCCAGGATGCCCTCAGAAAAGTACCACGAAGAAGTGAAGCAGCATTGGAGAAAGGTTCTCACCCTTCCTAACGCCACGACCCTTTAATACAGTTCCTCATGCTGTGGTGACCCCCATAAAATTATTTTCGTTGCCACATCATAACTGTAATGTTGCTAGTTATGAATCGTCATGTAAATATCTGGTATGTGTTTTCCGATGGTCTTAGGCGACCCCTGTGAAGGGGTCGTTCAACCCCCAAAGGGGTCGCGACCCACAGGTTGAGTACTGCTGCCTTAGAATCTGGCTCTTCTCTGCCCTGCAATTTGCCAACAGTCACCCAATCTGTGCATCCCAAGGCCCTCCCCATGCACATACCCTTGGCTCCAGGTATTCCAGGAGCCATACCCACCTGGGGCCAACCTTCTCCATTAATTATACCCCTCTTGAGAGTCTGCTACTCAGCAGCCCCTCAACACCTGGACATTTGGGGACCCTATGCCATCTTGCAGTTACTGAAATACTTGTTACTGTTCTTACACCACATCATTTGAGTGGATTTGGGCTCCCAATTAAATGACAAGCTTCTTGAGGGATAGGACGGTGCCTTTTTTCTCTTTTGAATCCCTCAGTGTCCAGAACAGTGCCCAGCACAAAGCGGGTGCTCAAGAAATGGTGGTGAAGGTCATGGTTGAAAGTCAGAGGGTGGCTGAATCTCCATATGTGGGTCCATCTTCAGTCACTACTGAGAAAGTCCCAAGGGCCATATAATGTCACTCCCCTTGCACACTACCTCCAATACCTGAGCCCACAGCCCTTCCAGGAAGGTACTTTGTTTCCAGGTACCACCTACAAGAAACCATATTCAGCCTCTCACCACATCGTCCCTTTTCGTAAGGTCCTTCTCCCTTGGATCCTTGTGGGGAATGAATGCTCCTCTCTCCATGGCACTACCCTCACATATTTCTGGTGTAAATAAGTGGACCTGTGAGTGGCCACCAGGAAACTTCAATGCTGAAAGGATCGCGGTTTCTTCGTTTCTTTTAGAGGTGGGAATGGAGAGAATTGCCACCAAGTATCTGAAGGCTTGATAGAAGGACAAGGAGCATCTGCTGGGACAGGAGGCACCAAGGAGGATCCCTATCTTCCGGCGTTTCTGCTTAGCTGAGGGGCTCTCATAGGAAACCCTAACAGACACCAGAGCGGCAGAAGCATCTGAACCGAAACAAAACAAAGAAACAAACAACGACGACAACAAACAGGGCTCAAACGCATCCATTCTTGGGCTAACCAAGACTCGGATCCAAGCAGAACTGGCCTTTCTCCTTTTTCTCACCAAACATGCCGGGCCCCTAGATGGAATATGGGGGGCAGTGAGCCTTGTGACCATTCCTGTCCCTCTGTGGAGCGGTTTCTTATCTGCAAGGCGAAGGGCTCAGACTGGCATTCCGGAAGCCCCACTTCCGTTCGAAAACCAAGTGCAGAATACCCCAGAAGACCTCTGCCTCCCCGCTCCACCTCGCGCTGACTGATATACGGAGAACCTTCGTGGGGCCAAAGAACGTTAGATCTGACGACCTTAGCCGCAGCCAAGCTGAAACGGCTCCCGCGGTGTCGCGTCCTTCTCCGCCAGCGTTTCACAGATCAATCAGCGAGCCAACATGGGGTACTCCCGGGTTCAGCGGTGTTCGGATCCCAACTACTGCCGGCTGCCCGGCGTACACCCCCACACCGACTTCCCTTCTCCCTACCCTGGCATGTGGCCCCTGCTCAGCACTCAGGATGCAGCAGCCCTTTCGCAGCAAGACCGCCGTAACCGCTGCGTCCGAAAATCCGCACGCGCGGCTGCTCAACTGTATACACGGTCGCCAAGGTAACGGGTCGCTTACGGAACTTCCGGAAGTAACGCGGTGGTGGCGGAAATGAAGTCTTCGGTCTTCCTTTGAGATACGACGACCGTCAGGACAGAATCCGTAAGACGGGAGATGGGAACTATAATTTCAGTAAGAGTGCTGCAGTTGCAGGCGCGAGACGAGGGTCGCGATAGCGAGGGAACGAAGGCTGCACATGAACCGGGAAGCGGGGCAGCAGGACTTCCGGCGCAGAGCCTTCTTTGACGACGGTGGCTGCGCAGGTCCCAGCCCGGCGCCCGAGCTGCAGTCTGTGTGCGCCCGCGCCCCGTCCTGTTTAATTTCGAGCCGGCCGGCTCGGTCGGCACAGTCGCGGGGCCCGAGGAAGATAGTGGAGGACGGCGCGGAGGAGCTGGAGCATCTGGTGCACTTCACCGTGTCCGAGTTGCCTAGTCGCAGATACGGCGTCGTGGAGGAGATCCGGCGCAAGGCAAGCTGTGCGACGTGACGCTTAAGATACCAAGGGCTGGGCAGCGCGGGCCTCGAATGGAAAGGGACCGAGAGGGAGCACAGAGGGGCGGGGCTGATGGGGAAGAGAGGTCTAGCGGACAGAGAGGTGGGAGAAGGAGGTTGGAGGAGACCGTTTAGCGGAGAGAGGTCCCGAGTGGGAAGGGGTGTGGGGGCTGAGTGGGGAGACGGACAGGCACAGCCTTTCAGCCCTTGCAAGGAAAGGCTGAGAGGTGCGCCGCTGAGGCCCTCGGAGTGGGAGACAGTGGGGTGCCCGCCTCCCTTTTCTGTCACACGAGCAAGAGAAAGGGGGCGGTGGCCGTCTCTACATTCTGATGGACACCACTGAAGCATCGTCCCTTGTCAGCATAGTCATTTCGTTGTGCCCCTCGAAGTTAACTGTTTGTGGAGGCGCAGGCCTTTCCTTAGGCGTCATTGCTTGCCCTTGATTGTTAGATTCCTACCTCCTCTTAAGAGCTTTTATAATCGGATCTGGAAATCCTTGAAGTGGGCAGCCGTTCTGCCCCGCACTGGGAGGCACACCATCACCACCAGCACAAAGGTCACGGAAAAGGGACTGATGGGCCGCGTGGGGAGCGGGATCTTTTAAGCACCTGCTCCCTCCTGGCATTCTGGGCGTCAGAGCCAGCCTTCCTCCTCTGTTTTGGATCCATCCCTGCCGGAGAGGCATGCTGGGCTGCTCCTTAACCGTGCTGCTGAGCCCTGTGGAGCCCTCCAGGCGCGGAGATGCTGTTGCAAGCTGTGTTTGTTCCCTGTTGTGCTTTGGCTGGAAGGCTGACGGCATCTGTGGAGGGCCCCATTTCAAGACAGGACGATAAGTCGGAGCTCTTTTTGGTCTTCCTGTTTTCGGCAGAGTTAAGGAAGCTTTTATTCTTCACATGGTATTGGAGTCAGACCTCTGGGGTCTGTAGAGTAGAATGGCTAAGTTTGGCTTTGGAGATTGAATTGGATTTGATTGGATTAAAATCCTTGTAACCTTGGGTAACTTACCTAAATTCTCTAAGCATCAGTTTTCCAAATGTGAAAATAGGGATGATTCCCAATTCTCAGCATTAGTGTGAGGATTAAATGAGAACATTTGTGGTATTCTTTGCATAATGTGGGGCATAAGTTTTTCATCATTCTAAACTACTGAAGGAGATTGGTTTTCCAGGAGAGGAGTTCAGTGGCTTGAGAGAGGGAAGGATCTTTAGCAGGGCACTAAGGGATTTGAGAAGAACGAGCTGGACTAAAGGAGGCAGAGAAACTAAATAGAAATGAGAGATTTTTTTAGGTGGTGAAATGATTATACATCAAGTTAACAATGCACTGTAGAATTGTATGCCTGAAACCTATGTAATCCTTGTTAACAGATGTCACCCCAATAAATCTAACAATAAAAATGAATTAAAAAAAAAGAAATGAGAGATTTTTGTCCACGGTGATTACGTGATAGAAGATATCAAGGCTACTAGAAGTTTGTAAGGAGAAGAACGATGGTTGTGGCAGTAACACTTGGAGTGTGTAGAGACTGATGAAAAGCAGTAATAGGGGAGAATTTTTGAATGAAGATTTAGCCTTAAAGGGTGAGCCAGTGAAAGCCTGTAAGATGCAGAGAAACAAAAGGTGGCGTGACAGAGTGGGATGGCCACAGATGCTTCTGTATAAATTAAAGGAGTGCATGTTTCCTCTGCATTTCGTGCAATACAGGATGGAGCACCCCGTTAGCATAAAAATGCTTGTATGATTTTCTGTCGAAATGCTTTTTGTTCATTCAAAGAGACAAGTAACTCTTCAGACAGTAGTTCCAAATAAGGAAATGATCAGAGGTAGTTCCAGCTCTCAGAGTGTTGGTCTAAATTGCTGTATTGGTTTCAAGGATCTGGGACATAAGGACCAAGTATCAAGGCACAGACTAGAGCTGGGCAGGACCATAGAGAGCATCTGCTTCATTGGTTTTCTAACTGCTTTCATAGAGCCTGGGTTGTAGCTCAGCTGCAGTGTGATGGTGGGGGCCAGGCAGAGGCCAAGCAAACCAGGCTTTGCCTCATGTCCATCCCCTTCATTAGAGCCACCCTGTGAAATCTCTTTTGGGCTCTCTCTTTCAGGATAGTGTCTTTCCTGAAACTTCTGGTGATTTCAGACTGTCTTCCAAATAAATAGGCACTGAAAAACTGGCTGGAAGCTTTTTGGTGTGGGATGGGTTCATTGACTAGTGGGCCTCCCTGTAGGGCAGTGGTTCTCAAACTTTAGTGGGGGCATTAGAGTCCCTTGGTGGCTTTGTTCACTGGTTGTTGGGCCTCAGTCCAGAATTTCTTATTCAGTAGGCCTGGTATGCGCTTGAGAATTGGCGTTTCTGACAAGTTCTTCAGTGATGCCACTGTGGTCTGGCGCCACATTCCGAGAGCCACAGCTGTGGGGTGATGGACCTGTCCTTTTCAGTGGAATATGTTGAGAGTCCATGGATCTTCTTCAGTCTTCTGCCTAGGTGAATAGCCTGGCTGTTAGACTATTCTAGGAGCCTTATGGTGGGAGGGGACTGGACTCTTGCTTCTGTGTGCAAACATTCACTAAATGCCCCTGAATGGTGCCACTCCCTTGTCTTCAGTGGTGCCCTGGTTACCCAGGTCTGGAGTTTCTAGTTTATCCTGCCCAGAGAATAAGTTTCCAGTCTTCTGCTGGGGCCGACAGAGCTTTTGCTTACCTGGTTGGGGGACTAGTCCTGCCTGTGTTCACCCTTCTTACACTCACCGTAAGAGAAAACCTGTGTGTCTCCAACAGTTGGGTTTTGGAGGGCTTCTGCAGTGGTGTATCACCTGCAGCACTCACTATTCTCCATCTCAGTCAGTTACGACTCATTGGTCTGCTTTTCATCTTTCAGATTTGGTGACATTTCTAATCTGCTGTCTTGTGAGTTTAGCTACTCCTTAATTGTCAGTCTGAGAGGTTGTATGCACAAAAGAGACTGGAGCCCAACTGTCTGGATTTGAGTCCTGGTTGCCACTTACTAGCTGTCAAAAGTTGGGCAAGTTCCTTAAACACTGGTGATTCAGTTCCTAAATCTGTAAAATGGGGATCATCACCTACCTAATAAGAGTGATAAAGATTCCATTCAGTTAATGCACTTAACACAATCATAGGGTAAATGCTCAGTAAGTAGAATATATTTATGAATAATTTCTTAATGGGTTTTCTAGAGGGAGAATACATGTTTGCCCCTTAGCCACTCCTGGTTCATCATGTAGGCTAATGGATGGAAAATGAGACCACATTATTTTTCTAAAGGTGTGTTCTTAGCCCCTCCTAAATTACAAGTATGGTATCTGCCTTCCTACTTTTGATTTGTTGAGTGTTGGCGCTCCTGTTGCCCCTTAGGTATAGAACAAGTCAGCTTCCCCACAGTTAGTTCAATAAGGCCTTTCCACGTCACCACTTGTTTGCCCTTGGGGAAAATGAACCAAGATGTGTGAACCTGGAGTTAGCAAGCATTTTCTGTAAAGAGCCATACAGTAAATATTTTAGGATTTGTGGGTTGTACAGTTTCACTTGCAACTTCTCATTTGTGTTGTTGTAGCACAAAAGTAGCTGTACACAGTACATAAACAAATGGGTACGGCTGTGTTCCAGTAAATTTTTTTTTTTTTTTTTTTTTTACAAAATCAGTTGTGGGCCAGACCCACTGGCTGTGGTGGCTGACCCCTGTTGTATACTGATATGACCTCTGTAAAGTCTACTGAGTCTTTTGGAGTAGGTTACATCTGCTTTACGTCCCAGTGCACCTCTTGTTAAAGAGTACAGATGAACTAGAAATGAAGAACATTTTTTTATTTTCCAGCTTGCTGCAAGTGATCATGGGACTGTCCTGGTTGGTGACTGAATAACTGACATAAGAGAAGTTACTGTTAAATTTTGCCTCTCATCTTTAAAGTCTTGTAGATCAGTTGGAGCTTAAAGCAGATGATTTTGAAAGCATTAACTAAAGACACCATGGCTCCCTTTCTCAGTTGAAGCTGAAGATGCTTAGCTGCTTGCAGAATGACAGGCCAGAGGAGATGTGATGACTCCTGGTTCCGGTGGACATGATGGGCTATGTTCAGCGCCATGACGGAGGGCCAGAATTAGGGTTTTGGGCAGGCAAAATAGATAAGTTGTTCAAAAATGGCCCACCATGTCTGGGCAGAGTGTGCTGATCAGAACACAAAAATGCTTCCAAAAAATAAGCTCACAAATAGCTATAGTCTTAAATCTGGACTTGCATTAAGCTTGTTGCAGTATTTACTATATTTTGTATGATGGTATAAGAAGTAAAAGCTTTTTCCACTAGTTTAGTATTAGTAAAAGGCAAGAGGTATTGGAGTACCTTCTCACTAAGCTGTTCGTATTCATCACTGACATCTGCTCAGAGGGTAATAAGATGCTTTCTTTTAAAATCAGAATTTAAAGAAGAATCAGTTGAAAGTTCAATGAACTGCTCTTTTTCATCGATCGATAATTTAGCTTCTTTGAAGAATTCTTCATTGCAGCGATCTGCAATCTAGTTGTTTTCTTTTCCACATTGAGGGAAGTAGTTATAAAATGACACCTGAAGACCTTCCAAGTGCCTTACAATATTCTCTTTCACATTTTGGGACAGGGGCACGTCATTCTCAGATAAGAAGTTGTGCAGTTTCAAAAACTTCAGGCAGGCCTCTTTCAATACACACTTTCCAAAAGTCCAGTTTTTTAATCATTGACTCAATTTTGTCAGTTACTTTGGATATACTAATTGAGCTGTTTTAGAGTCCCAAGTTGAGTTTATTTCTAGAAAAGATGTTGAAGCCAATCACTGTCCAGAAACTTTGGAGCAAGAGGGAAAATATGGTCTTCAAAAAGTACCTGGGGAACCATAAAAGACCTCGAATTGCCAAAGCAATACTACATAAAAAGAGTAAGGCTGGTGGCATTACACTTCCTGACTTCTATTATATTACAAAGCATCAGTAGTCAAAACAGCTTGGTACTGGCAGAAGAACAGAAATAGAGACCAATGGAATAGAACTGAAAACCCAGAAATAAACCCACAAATATATGGACAAATAATTTTCGATAAAGGAGCAAAAAACATACGATGGGGAAAAGATAGCCTCTTTAGTAGGTGGTGTTGGGACAATTGGAAAAACATATGCAAAAGAATGAACCTGAGCTGTGAACTCTCTCCATATACAAAAATTAACTCAAAATGGATTAAAGACCTTCATATAAGACCTGCAACAATAAACTGTATAGAAGAAGACATAGGTACTAAACTTATAGACCTAGGACTCAAGGAAGACTTCATGAACCTGTCCTCAAAAGCAAGGGAAGTAAAAGCACAAATAAATGAATGGGACTATATCAAACTAAAAAGCTTCTGCACAGCAAAAGAAACCATCAACAAGGCAAAGAGACAGCCAACTGAATGGGAGAAAATGTTTGCAAATAACGCATCAGATAACGGTCTAATATCTAAAATATATAAAGAACTAATAAGACTTAACAACACAAAAACAAACAACCCAATTAAAAAGTGGGCAGAAGAACTAAACAGACACTTCTCCCACAAAGAAATACAAAGGGCCAGCAGACATATGAAGAAATGCTCATCCTCATTAGCTATCAGAACCACAATGCAAATCAAAACCACAATGAGATACCACCTCACACCTGTGAGAATGGCTGTTATCAACAAGACAAGGAATAACAAGTGCTGGAGAGGATGTGGAGAAAAAGGAACTCTGGTACACTGCTGGTGGGAGTGCAAACTGGTACAACCACTGTGGAAGGCAGTGTGGAGGTTCCTCAGAAAATTGGGAATGGAGTTACCA
>PVJL010018494.1:0-15828 GCA_004026885.1 Lyroderma lyra | reverse complement strand
GGGAGGGGGGAGGGGGGGCGGCGCGGTGGCCGGGCGCGGGGAGGGGGGGCGGCGCGGTGGCCGGGCGCGGGGAGGCAGCTCTGGGAGCGTGAGGCCTGCGGACCCCCCGTCCACCCCCCACGGGGGACACTGTGCCGACAGCACGGCCCCGACACCTTGCAAGGACACGCAGGGGGACGTGACGTCGTGGGCGGAAGTGATGGCGTCTGGCCACTCTGAGCAGAAGGGAAGTTCTTCAACACGAGAAAGCTCGAGAGGGAGAGCACGCTGCCCCCCCCCCCCGGGGCCCCCTAAGAGCGGACGGAATGCCCTGGGACCCCTGACGGCCCCCTGCGTCTTTCTCCGCGGTGTGCACGGAGCTCGCACCCCGGTTCCCGCGGGAATGCGCCTAAGCTCCTCCCACCCAGGGCACCATCCAGAGGCCACACCCCAACAGCCTTTGGCTTCATTCATGCCGACAGACAGAGAGGCTGAAGGGGCTGACGAACCGGAGAGGTCGGAGGGGGCAATGGGCTCACGGCCGGGCTAACCAGACGCCCCATTTTCCACAGGACAGAAAGCAACGGTGCCATCCCATTTCGGGGGGTGCTCACGGTCAGCCCAGCCCCACCGGCCAGAACAAGGGGCGCGTGTGGGCTGAGCATGTTGGAGACGGGCCAGCACCCCGTGTTCTGTGACGTTTACGATGGGACGTCCGGGCAGCCTAGGCCTGTGTGTCAAAGAGATGCAGGTTATTGGGGAGATGCAGGTTATTGGGGAGATGCAGGTTATTGGGGAGGCGCGGGTTATTGGGGAGACGCGGGTTATTGGGGAGACGCGGGTTATTGGGGAGACGCGGGTTATTGGGGAGATGCGGGTTATTGGGGAGATGCGGGTTATTGGGGAGATGCGGGTTATTGGGGAGATGCGGGTTATTGGGGAGTTGCGGGTTATTGGGGAGATGCGGGTTATTGGGGAGTTGCGGGTTATTGGGGAGATGCGGGTTATTGGGGAGATGCGGGTTATTGGGGAGATGCGGGTTATTAGAGAGATGCAGCAAAAATGCAGGGGGAGCCTATGTGGTGACACGGCTGCTGAGAATCTAAAGCTGCGTAAATATTGCATTTAATGTGAAAAGGTGTATTTCGTAGGATAATGTTTTTTGATGATGAAATAGCACAATATTCAAACTTTTCAGAGCCATTCAAACTAAAACAAACAAACAAAAGGCACTAAAAGTACCCCCAGCCACTTTCCCATGTGGTCACTTCCATAAGCACTGGGCCTGACGGGACCCCGGCCTCCCTGCTGGACCGACGTCCGCCTGGCGGTGGAGAGAACTGACCGAAGCGTGTGGCGGGCGCCGTGCCAGACGCCTGAGTGCCTGCAACGGCTGTGTGCACCCCCTGCGTCGTTCGGCTCCCGACTGTTAAAATCGCGCAGACAGGAGGGAGCCTGGGACATGAGGAGACGCCGCCACAGCTGTGCTGAGCCACGTGGGCCGCCGCCAACTGAAGGTCAGAGTGCCCAGGGGGGGCAGCTGGGTCCCAAACCGGCGCGGAGCATTCCCCCCGGGACGCAAGTGTCCTCGAATGGGCAGGGGCGTTCTCACACCTGTCTGTGGCTAGAGGACAAGCCCCCGAGTGACGCACGGGACACACGTGGGGAGCCATCGCCCCGTGGTCCGCGGCACAGACGTGCCGGCTGCAGCCCCGACCCTCACCGCGCTCCCCGAGGCCCCGCTGAAAACCGGGGGGCCTCTGGGTCATTGCTGGGGTCTCAGGGTATAACAAGGAAGCCACACGTTGCATGATGCTCTGATCACAGAATTGTGTGACAGTGTGACACCTCCTGGTGTGCTACAGGGGAAGCCGGAGGGAGAGAGGGAAAACTTCTTCCCCCAAATGCCTAACTGACAGCAAGGGGGTCGTCTAGGCACAGGCAGGGCGCCCCGGTGATGGCACGGGCAGGGGCGCCCCGGTGATGGCACGGGCAGGGGCGCCCCGGTGATGGCACGGGCAGGGGCGCCCCGGTGATGGCACGGGCAGGGGCGCCCCGGTGATGGCACGGGCAGGGGCGCCCCGGTGATGGCACGGGCAGGGGCCCCCCGGTGATGGCACGGGCAGGGGCGCCCCGGTGATGGCACGGGCAGGGGCGCCCCGGTGATGGCACGGGCAGGGCGCCCCGGTGATGGCACGGGCAGTAGTGCAGTTCCATCTCGGCCCGCTCCACGGGGCGGCGGCGATCCGTCCGTGAGTTAAACTAAATCCCTTGCAGCCCAAGGCTGCTTGCCGGCACGTGAGTCTTGTTTGGAAGGCCACGGCCGTACGCGACATCGTGTTCTCACTGGCGTCCGCACGGTCCTCCCTGGGCAGGGAAGCCCGGGGCGGCCCAACGCCTCACGCCCCACCCGCCGAGGGGGCGGGTGACAAAGCAATCGCTGGCGTTCCGCGGCAAAATGGGACAAGGAACAACATTATGATGTCAATGGGCTCAACAGGCAGAGTACGGTGTGATGTGCTGTCCACGAGGATTCACAGTCCTGGGAAATGACACACCTGACGCCCGTTTCGCATCCATTAATATTCAAAAACCGGTTTGGTTGGTTTGACGGTCTTAGCAGAGACCGAATGGGGTCACCGTTCCCGCGACTTGTGCGGCTGGCACTCCACGAGGGACACGTGCCTCCTGCCCGCTCCCCTGCTCCACGCAGGAGATGATCACGGGAAGATCAGCTGCTGGAGGCCGCTCTGTGGCTACTCGGCTGTAACAACTTGGTGGCTGCTTTAAGGACACTCGTGCAACTGTAAGGACCGCCGGTGGGTCTGCTAGCTGGAGAACGTGGCTGTTTCCATGGGAACCCCCACCTGACGTCATCCCCACATGATTACCTGCCCTCAGACGGCCTTGTAATTATTTTCGAATGCAGGGCTGATACCGCCAGACTTTTAATTGGCTACAAACGGAAAAAGAATAACAGCGCGTGTGAGTACGCGTGTAGCTTCTCCGGGCCTGTGGTCACAACTCTCACTGTTTCTTAGTTACTTTCTTACTTTCTGAGAATTGTATTACAATTTTTTTTTACAATGATTGTAACTGTAAACTGTCGGGTAGGCAGTTCTATGGAGGGTCAGTGGATTCATGTAACAATTAGAATTTCTTAGAGGACACTGAGATCTTACTTAGTCACCAAGGTTACTTTCAGGCAGCTAGCGTCATTGAAGTTTACACTATCTTGTGTTTGAGTTCTATGATCTTGCTGAAGCGTGAACCTGCCGGTACTGCAATGTCGGGTAGGGCTGTTCGCCAGCCATTGATTAGGGCCGGCGTACGATGTCCAACCATACGAACTAGTTTTACTCTTCATGTACTCAGAACGTAGTGTCATCACAAGGGGCTAACAGGAGGAGTGCCCCAGGGACGAACTTGATGGAGGTACGGATACACTGTGAGGTCACACGTGTCTTCCCTAGACTGGGAAATACACTGTTTCCTTGCGAGCCAACTTCTGTGCGGCTCGATTGGTTTGTCTTCCCTTCGACTCACAATAGCACCCTTCGGTTAAAAAGCAAACCCACAAACAAATGAAAACAAAACCCCGGGGACAGGCGAGATGTTGCCCCGTCCCTGAACCTTTGGACTTAGATGTCACAATGGCCACAACGATAGCATTGACCACGTTACCTAAGAGAGGAAGGACATAAATCTCTGCAATATGCGTCCATTCAGACTTCATCTCAGCAAGTTCTGGAACATGAAATAGAACAGATTACCTGACTCACATTCCCCTGTCGTCGTGATCCCGTACGTGAGCCTTCTGACCCAGAGGGGGTCGCAGTGCCACTACATGTTTAATGAACGGACGAGCCCATATGGGACCGAAATGCCTAAGAGGAACTGAAACTTGGTAACGAAAACCCGGCCAACACGCACGTTTTGCCTTGTGTCCTCTCTTCACTCTTTGTCTGTGCATTTGCTTTTCTTTAACATTCCTCCACCTTAAAACGCCTGGGGAATCAGAAGCTGAGTTTCTAATTTATTGATTATCCTCCACTGTTGTCCGTACACATTTGGGGCTGAGTGACAGGGAGTATATAAACGACGATGTATTAATTTATACGGGTATGAATTTACCCCAACTGTGTCAGCCCAAGCACGGGGAATGGGTGCCTACCATTTTTGGAAGATAATGCATGTATATAGTATTTTTTTAAAAAAAGACCTACTTAAGGTCGGATTTTTCCCAATAATACTCTCTTTTACAGAGAGAGTGGCTGTAGTCCGGGCACACTTACCCCATCTGTTCTCATGTTAGCCAAAGCACTTTAAAGCAACCTTAGGCTACGCATCAGCTTAGTTCCAGACACTTAAATATTCATCACTGAAACCTATGGGCCTAAGTTTTCTTCCATAACTGTAATTATTAATAAATTAACTATATATTCTTTCTGCTTATCTAATTTCCAGTTCATTTTCAGATTCTATCCTGTTAGAAAATTCCTTCTTACATTTTTTGGGGGGCAGGTGTAAAACTCCGATTCAAAACACGAGCACGATCATTGGGGGGTTCTACTTCAAATCCTGTGTAATGGGTAACTGCCCCTTCCGCCTCTTTTCGCCCCATTATGTTGTTAAGGAGACTGGGGCCGCGGTACACGAGCCTCGTCTGCGGGCCCCCTGCACTGTCACTTCACGCAACTTGCTTCTCTGTGTCTGTGCTTCCGGAGAGCTGAACGTCGTCTGTAAAGACACGAATAGAGTCAGGCTCATCCTTGGTGTTACCCGACTCCTTGGTGCTGCCATCATATTGGGGGGTGTCCGGGGCTTTTCATGTCGGCTTGTCCCCACTCTCGGGGACATCAAGATGCTCAGTGAGTCAGGTAGCGACTCACCTCCCAACTTTGCAAGGCCCAACGCTGAAGGTTTTATTTTCCTAGGATTTTGCCTACTCCTGACCTTTACCTGAACAAAGCATTTCACTTAAACCGAGAGTTTTATTTCTTACAAACCAACACTGCAAACGGCCTGGGAATCTGCGACTAAGCTCTAGGGTAAGATTTCCTTTTTCCCGACCATTTGAGATGAAACTCTATTGTGAACACAGGCCCTCAGCACATATTTCCTTTTACCACATAATCAGACATGTGTACATCTGCCATCTGCCTAGTTGTGTTCTATCCCCCTCCTCAAATACAGACTCACTACCTTCTTAAATATGGTCATGTGCCACTTTGTTACTACAAATCAGTCTTGCAGATTGGACCCTAGAAGCTATTCTAGCAATGACTTTTCTGACACCGTTTTAGAACCTTATGGAGAAAACTCTAAGTAATAATAATTATTCACCTTTTTTGCCCCCTTTCGTGCTGTGCACTCCAATAATTTATCACCTAAGGTGATTGAGATAAATAGACCTTAATCAATTGGGGCTTTCAAATACCTTGCATCTCAGTACACAGTAGAAATCAGAGGTGTTCGTTAATTAATTCTTCAGTGCATTTACCTAAGATTTGCCTCAGTACTGCAGTGCACCAGGGACTGGAGACGGAGAAATGAACAAGGCCCTCCCCTTCAGCGCCTGCGGGAAGACGTGGCTGACGGCCACGCGGAAAGGCCACGTGATCGGAGCGTGCTCAGTGTTGTACTCGGGCGTGGGAAGCCGCTAGTATGACACCCGGAAGGCTTAGTATGTGAGGATGACGAAATTATCTTTGACAAGCAGCCGTAAGCACACCCCAAAAAAGCGGGTCTCCCTTTAGTTAATCAGTTTTTAGAAGCCATGCTGCCCCCTGCGTTAAGCCATTCAGTCTCCTGGGCACACGGGATTGCTTCATCTGGACAGGATGTGCGGGCTGTCCAGGAAGGCCCGGCCACCGATGCCTCTGTGTTTTGTATCACGTGGCTGGGCACTACCCGGCCAGCCCTCGGACACAACCACTACGTAGCTCCAGAGGAAAGTGTGGTTTCCTATCAGTAGCTCACGCGAATGACGACGACAGGAATTATCGTAGCTTTTCTTTAACCGTAGAGATGTGTATAATTTCTGCTTTGCGCTGTTAAACTTACAGTCTTTATTTTTTACAAGACTGTTGTGATTTTTATTCCATGTGCGATCCTGAGGTCTTTATTTTTTAAGGCTTTCAACCTTAAGCTCCTAGTTGCCCTTAAACATATGCCTATTCTGTTGGTTTCTGATTGGGAGACGCAGCGTTCACGCCAGAGGACTTTTCGGTCAAATGTCCCCCCCGTAGTCTTCTTCCCAGACGACTGGCCTTCCCAGGCGTCAGTCTTCCCACGCGGTGTCCGGGGGGTCCCACGCTCCCCTTGATTCCAGTGCCCTCAGCGCCCTCCCCTCAACCTTAGCTGATGATGAGGATGAAAACCTTGTCATGTTTTCGTGAGAATTAATTATTTTTTAATCCAAAGGAGTGTTATCACAATGCTTCTCATATAGCAAAATTTTAGTGGAAATTGCTCTTTTGTCCTAAGTATGATTGTGGGTGTAGCGTATAGGACTGTGGCTTCCTAGAGGCACAGAAGCGCATTGTCATCTAAAACTATGGATGATCTGACAGTAATTACACTTGAAACATTGACTAAATTACACCTAGTCTATTTCCCCTTCTAGATAAGGAATGACAGGCACGTTTGATGTCACGAACGACAAACACAGCTGCAAAGGGGACCCTGCTCCACAGGCCGCCGCGTTGGGTGAAATGCTCAGGGTGCGGGCCTGACCTCTAACTGACCTCTAACAGTGACTCCCTTAGTGTAATGTGCTACTTGGGTTCATTTTAGGAACGTTGCTTTCAAATGCAACAGAAATGACGGTTTCTAGATTTTTCGAGATTATAAATCCTTAAACAAAGCAGATAAATGAAGGTTTAAGTTAACTGGGATTTAAATTTCTTAAAATTCATGTTATGCTTCGCCTGCATAAGAGCAAACTCGGTAAGATTCTTAAAACGAGCGCTCGAGCGGCACACCAACAAGGTACTTAGAATTCCACAATTTGCTTCTGGTCGCATCTCACACCCAAAGTCACGGGAACAGTCCCTGATCCCTCTTTTGTAAATGTCAATGTTTCTTAGGTCAAAACTGAATAATCAAATCCACAGTCTTGCTATTTTGTGAGTGAAGATGATGACATTTATTCTTTCACACATTTTGTCATCTTCCTGTTGCAAAAAGGAAGCAATGTCTTTAAAAGCGGACTTGAACGACATCATTGTGTTAGAGTAAAAATAAAATAATCACATGTGATGGAGAGAATCACTCGCTGATTCTAATAACTTCATGCTCGCTGGGTTTGAAGATCGTTCCATGCGTCTATTTGAGGGACAACGATGAAAGTCACCACCTTAAGAGGGATCTAATAATGGATCAAGTTAGAGAAAGGCTTCATTATTTGATCAAAATAACTATTCCATTTATGATTCTAATGTCACCACTAAATGAAAACCCAGCCTTCACTCATCTGTATACGGCGACCAGGGTGGCGGCTCGCTCAAACACGCACTTCCCAGTTGACCCGTGGATCCCGCACGGAGAATCGTTCTGGGGAATGAATTCTAAGATTGCTGCTATTATTTCAACAAAGCTACCAATAATAAACCTGGTTCATTTGTTTAAAATAATTATTTTATTTCATGAAAATCACAAATTTCATTACATTAGAACATGGTTTTTGAGTGGTTTTTACAGTGACAGCAACTCTTCCTGTCCATCCAGAAAGGTTTGTGTCCGAACATCGTTACCAAGATGGCGGTTGTGACTCACGTAACTCAGCGAGAGTGACCGTGAGGTAGCGCCCTGGAAGAACGGGCACGGTGGGCAGGCACAGGCACGCGGGTACGAGGAACCACTAACCAGCGTAACAGAGGGCGCCGAAGTTGGCGAATGGGCCATCAGAAAATGTTAGGAAGGAGTGAAACATGAGAGAGTAACGACATCAGGAAGAAATCCCCAGCTGCTGAAAGTGCACGAACTCTCAACTCAGTTATAGCTGACGACTGGGAGCCATCCTCTCTGGACGTGGATGATTCATGCGTTTTTCTTTATATTTTTGAATTCTTTGTACTTTTTGAATTGTCACTCTGATCAATTCTTGCTTTTGTAAAGAAAATAATATCAAAACCATTCTACTTTCAACAGTGATTTGTGATTAGGTCAGAGCTGCTTTAAAAAAGATTCCTAAAGTTATGAAATTGCATTACATTCCACGTGTTAAGAAAGACTCTTTTCTAATAGAAGATTTTGAATATGCACTGTTTTTTTCTTCTGCAAAATAATAGCAACACAAAGAAGAAACTTTTCTATGGCAATCAGTGATGTGATTATTTCTTTATTCTTTATTATTTCTAGCATGTTCTCATTGTTGCTATGAGCACGATAGTAAGACAAACCTTTTAGTTCTCAGCTTGTCCATTATGGACCCCTGACAATGTTATATGAAGTATTAAAATTTATAGACACGATAAAACACATCATGCGAATATTACTTGCTACTTTCTTGCTTGTTCATAGATACACTCTGGAATTAGGGGATGTGATCATCTCTCCAAATTCACGCGTACATTTATTTATTTTTACTCTAGGCGAAATATAGAGTCACAGATCTTTGAATCAAATGAGATACAATTTATTTTTTCAGAAATATAAATGATTATTAAGAAGTTGGCAATGATGCAGAGAAAAGGGGACCCTCGTGCACTGTTGGTGGGGGCACAAGTCGGTGCAGCCAGTACTAAAAATAGTGTGGAGGTTCCTCAAAAAATTAAAATAGAACTTTTACTTACGACCCTGTAATTCTTCTTCTGGGTATTTATCTATCCAAAGGAATCCAAAACACTAATTCAAAAAAAAAAATACACACACACACACACACACACACACACACACACACACCCTTATGTTCATTGCAGCATTATTTACAATAGTCAAGATCTGGAAACAACCTAAGTGTCCATTGACAGATTATTGGATACAGAAGAGGTGGTGCATATATACAATGGAATATTACTTGGCCATAAGAAAGAATAAAATCTTGCCATGTGCAATGACACAGATGGACCAATGACCACCAGGAATTTTGGAGTGACCACCTGGATTAAGAAAAAAAGTGTTATAGTGAAAGTCACATGCCAGAGGCTAGTGGTCAGATAGTTAAACTTCCAAGAAACACACTTTTTGCACACACACGTACTGCTGCTAGAGGCAAGGATTGACTCTTCACATTCAAGGGGGCTGTGTGTACTTACACAAGTGACAATAAACAGCTAGTGGACCGTGACACTTGCAGAAAAGTGAGAAGTAGTGCTTGCCCTGAAGAATTCTGCCCAGGTCTGACCTAGAGGGTATCAGGCCAAGTGAAATAAGTCAGACAGAGAAAGACAAATACCACACGATCTCATCACTCGCGGAATCTCAAGAACAGAATACACTGAGAAACAAAGCAGAAAGAGACTCACAGATACAGAGAACACACGGATGGCCGTCAGGCGGGAGCAGGTTGGGGAGCGGGGTAAAATTGCTGAAGGAATTAGAAGGTTCAAATTGGCAGTTACAAAACAGTGGGGTGTAAGGTACGGCGTAGGGAATACAGTCAATAATGTGGCGACAACTATGCATGTTGTCAGTAATTGGGGGGATCGCTGTGTAAATTATATAACTGTCTAACCACTATGCACCTGAAGGTAATGTAAAATAACACTGAACGTCAACTGTAACCGAAAAATAAGTACGTAATTTAAAAAAGAAGCCGACAGGACAAGCGGGATGTGATGGTAGCTTCTTCCCAGACACACTGAAAGCGTGCAAGACACCTTAGTTTTCAGCAATAGTATCTTGAAGACACTAGTGTTATCATAATGCACAACATGGTTCTTCGGGACCACCTGTTAGCCAGATGTATGAAAATTATTCACCTTTAAAGCTTTGAGTATTGACTCTTATTTTTTCTAATTCCTTAAATACATTGTATTAAGAATACATGAGGTCAGACAATTAAGTTTGTGAACTCATCCTAGAAAAAGTGCTACAGACCTCACTGCTGAGCATCACTATGGTCTCCTTCGGAAAGCTCCCCTTGGGAAGCTGTGCACGGACACCAGTGCCCAGCCCACCTGTCAAAGCAATTTTGGAACTCTACTTGGCAAGGTTATGACACCTTACTGAGTTGTTTGTACGGTGCTGCCAACGTAAGTGCACGGTGACAAGTTCATGAACTTCATTGTCAGATATGGGCCCGATGACAGCTCTGACGGCCATTCCAGAAAAGGAGTTCCAAAACTGCTCTGAAGGGTGGACTAGGCGCTGGTGTCAGTGCACAGCTTCCCAAGGGGCGTCCTTCGAAGGTGACCGTGGTGACACTCAGCAGGGAGGTGGGCAGCGCTTTTTCTAGGCTGAGTTCACGACATTAATTGTCCGACCTCGTTTATTACAGTCATGAAACTAAGTCAGATAAATCCACATAAAGCCTATTGCAAGTGAATTCAAGAGTATAGCCCAATCCTGCTTCATAGAAAAATAGATCTGAAAAGTAAAAAAAGACAATTAATTTGAAAGTCATTGAAAAAATAGTGGCAAATGATACATTGGGTAAGTTCTGTTAGAAAGAAAGCCATGGTTATGACATGATTATTTCAGAGAAATGAAGAAAAATATTGTAACTTCATTTTTCATGATGTTAGTCCAAAACTGAAATATAAAGATGGCAATACTAAAAAAAAAAAAAAAAAAAAGTAAATGGTGGAAAGAGAGGAAAAGTTGACCCAAGAGCCATGACAACATGAGCACATGTTTGACCAGAGACCCAGGAGCAGTAAAGTCGGACAACAAGGCCCAGAAAGAGACAACAGATTAAAACTTACTAAAACTAGAAGAGACAGTGAATGACGGGTCTGCCACCTGGTTTAACAAAGAGAAGCACGACTAAGCACGCGGAGAGAGAGCAGGCGTCCTCGGGGAGGCAGCGGGGAGAGATGCGGCATTCTCACCGCGTTTCACAACATGCATCACGCACAGGTAATGAGACAGTCCTCGAACGGGTTCGCGCCGGACCCTCCTGTGATCTGACCGTCACCGAGCCTGTGAGCGCATCCGTCTTTGCCTGCAACAAGCTGTAGTGGAGAGGAAGGTGGCGCTATCACAACGTGGTGCCTCCGACACGACACCCCCGTTCCTGAGAAAGGAACGCTCTCTCATGCTGGGAGACGTGTGTCTTCCCCACTATGACAAGGGTCGTGAACACACGTGGGACCCAAGCATAACATGTCTCTTATCAATCAATATTGGAAGCAATAGACTCTGTGCCTAAGATATCCCGGGTCATTCTCTCAAAAAGGACCCTTGATAGTGGTGAGTACAGAGCTCGTTCGCCAGCAATGTCTCCTTTCCTTCAATCAGAGCTGCTGTGTCTACCTGTGTTCATTCTTTAAATAAATCGTAGGGTTCTGCCACATTTAAACACCAGTCATTCAGGAAGTAATTAGCTATGGTTGCACCCCTTGTCAGGAAAAACTGAACCTTGATAAATGTTTCTTCAACTATGAAAATCAATGAGTAGGATTGAGTCCTTATTACCTAGACAGGAAAAGTTACAAATTGGAGGGCATGTCACTTACATCAGCAAAATACAGTTGACTCTTGAACAACTTGGGGATCAGGGCCACTGACCCCTGTATATAACTTTTCGCGGCCCCAGAACTTAATTCGTCCCTCGTTGCCTGCAGGGGATTGCTTCCAGGACCGGTTGGGACACCACGATCTGGAGACACTCAAGTCCTCCATAGAAAATGCTGCAGACAATGCCCTCGGCACCCCATGCTCCCAAATGCAGATCAAAAACGTTCAGGCATTTATTACAAAGCATCTGCGTGTAGGTGGACCCGTGCACTTCCTACCCCCGTTGTTCACAGACCGACGATGCTACTTCGTCAGGCCAGTTTCTCGTTTCAGTTGACTGAGTGTTGCAACAGCCATCTCATTGCTCTCACGGTTGGCTTCCTTCTTCTGCCTCAACTTTCCCTGGACTCTCCCTGGAACACCAGACTTGGCCAGTCGAGCACCACTGGCATTGCTCGTGGGGTGTGCACCCCGGTCTCAGCGCTGGGCACAGGTGTTCTTCCCACGTGGCCTGCCCTCTGAGCTTCTCCACAGGTCATGCCCCACCCCAGGTCTCCTCCCATCGGAATGAACTTAATGGATACGGCAGCACTAGATCAAAGCCACTTGTTCGCTGTGTTTCTTCTTCACGAGACGGCCTGTCATGATGGGAGCGATCTTTATTCCGTCCATCGTGTTTCCCCCCATCATTTCGTACGGTTCTGGCATACCCTAGGCACTCGGATATTTATGATGTAGATGAAGCTACATGGAGGGAGGCAGTAACCTGTGGATCCCCCGAGAGGCTGCTGGGCCACACACTGAGAGGGTGACATGGAGATCCACACTGTGACATGGGGCCAGCAGAATGAGGGGGCACAGCCTCACACGACACTGACAGGAGAAGAGACATTCTTCCTGAATACTTACCCCTGAAACAAAGATTCAAGACGCATTAATATAACGAGGACCGTAACAACAGGGTATTTCTGCCCGGGGCAAGGCGACGTGTGTGGAAGGATTACTAATACAGCTCCCGTCCGCAATGTGACAGAGGTGGGTTGCCCTGCCGCCCAGAGAGGACAGTGAGCTGCTTTGTCCAACGTGCCCTCTTCGCTCTAACTCTCAGGGCCTTACGGGCATCAACAGACCCTCCGACCACAGGAACCCTGTAAGAGCTCCACAACAGATCCTGTAGATTCCGTGTGCGTCTCATGAGCCGTCCCGTGTATTTGGCACTCAATATATGAACATTTTCCACATTTGAGATAGGCTGGAACTATCACGTACTTTAGGACATTCCCCTGCGTGTTTCCAAATAAATAAATAAAGCAAAGCAAGACAAACCAACCAACCAAACACACTGAAAAGCTACTTCTTGGAGTGTTAGGACTCAGTGATACAATATGTGATTCCAAAGCTGATATCAGCCGATACAGAATTCTAAAAAAATCATAGAGCGATAGCATCTTACTAAAGTTTATTTAAACACAAGATAAAAAATTACATATAGATTTAAAATGTTAGCCTCGTTTTCCCTTCTACCAAGAAATAAATGGAGTACCTTGGGGACACTCTCCTAAAAACCGATCAAAGAGAATATATTTTTGTCTGTAATTAAAAATCATAAATTCCACAGAAGACAATTTAGATTACTCAATTTGTTTTAAATTAATATTTATTTTTTTGGGAAAATGTCATTAATATGAATTGTAAAAAAGACAGAAAAGAGGAAGTTGATAATATTAAATCTTTAGAACATATCATTTAATTCCGTTATTGAGATAACTTTCTCACCTACCACGGAAGATATGAAATGAGTAATTCCAGGCTTGGGAATCTCTCTCTCTCTGATATGATTATATTTATAAACTTTATCCTCCTAATTTACGCTTCCTACCAAGCTTTCCTAAGGACAGTAAGCTCACGGGAAATGCGTGTGTGAGCGCGTGGGGAGGTTCTCGGCAACGTCGAAAGGGTCTGAAAGCCACGTGAGCTAAAGCACGGTGGATGTTTAACTTGGTGACAGAAGACGCAGGAAGAAGAAATTCGACGGCTTCCAGTCACCGAAGGTCTGTTGGGGAAGGAGAAATAAAGAGCTGTGTGGAGCTCCGCGATGGCCAGCCAGGGTAAGCGCCTTACTGAAGGGACACGTACAGACGCATCCGTTCACGGCCGACGTGCCTGCCGGACGGCTCGGCGCCTGCGCTGGGCGCTCTGGTCGCGTGTTCCCTGGGCTGGAGTCCAGGCTTCCAGGTGGGTTAGCAGATCAGGCAGGTTCTCTCCCACCTTCCTGCGTGCACCATTGGCAATGACGATAGTACCCAGTCAGGGCGTTGGCATTTGGAGAAATGAGATAATGTTTACGAAACGTTTATGAAAACAATTATACCGCGTAGAACTGTTAAATATTGTTGTTAGAACTTTGTAAGGTGACTGGTGCTGTGTCACCGCAAGTAGAACGTACACATGTAGTACGGAGACAATTGCCCAAGTAGCTAAGAAAATCGAACCATGTGACCTCAAAGACTGTCATAATTCCCAAAACCTAGTATTCTCTGGGCAAATGTTCCAGATGAAAGCATCGCCTTGGTTGAATAGAAAGGTACAGATGTTCAGAGATTATTAAGATAATCATAATTCAAGAAGTTTCCAGTTTAGCGAAATGGGTCGGATAGATAACCGTGGGTGTTACTACATTGTCCTTCATTACACATACGTGTGATTGAAAAAACCCCCACACTATTCTGCCTAATAATAAGTCCTCAATAAATGCTTGTTGAGTTATTGAATATATAAGAAAACAGGGAAAGTCACAGAATTGCAGTCAATTTGTGTCTTTATTCTGTTGTACTTCTTTCTCGTTAGATTGTGAAACAATAGGTCAATCCTGCTGGTGGTTAGGATTTAAACGTTTTACACTGAAATCAGTACGAATCTCAATAACCTTACTGAGAGGAAATATCCAGAAATAAATTGCTACGAAACCAACTGCCCCAAAGAAAAGGGCCTGTAAGCGCGCGGTGGCCAGTGCGCGAGCTTCCTTGCAGACCTCGCACGCTGCAAAGTGCAGAGCTGTCGTCTCACGGGAAGTCAGGTTGCTGTTTCTCTAAGTTGTTCATTCACTTTAGTTAAAGAAATCTTTTCAGTTCATAGCTGACCCTAACCCCTTTCGTTTGGAGAGAATGAAATTCCATTTTATTTGTAATTCTATTTATAAAATTTACTATGCAAACATTTTAAAATTGGAAGTTCTGACCAAAAGAGAGAAAAAAAACACTATTAAAAATGCACAGGAAAGTGTGCAGTGAGTGTCCTGTGTAATTCTGTGCGATGAGATGTAAATAAAATAAAAAGTGGAATTCTTTAGATTCTAAACACGTGTACCACCTGCCACTTTTCAGTTCCTCCGAACGGATGAAAAGCACGGGAGCACCTCCCATCGGCCACACGTTGTGAGACACGCGAACAAGCCAACAAAAGCGCGTCCGAGTGCGAGATCGCGCCTGCGCGCCCGTCCTGGGCTCCCAGATGGGCGGCTACAGGACTGCGCGGACGAGGTTCGGAAGCCCGGCACGCGCGAACCCTTGGGAAACGGTCTTAGGGGCGCGTTTGTCCGGGGGCCTTTCTTACCTGCGAGAGGCGGGGCAGGATTGTCGATGACTGTCCAGGGCTCCCACCTTTCCTTCAGTCCTTCCCACCCCTGATGGATTGCAGGGTTTCTAGTTCCCCATCAGTAATGCTTCCCAAGGGGTCATGGATATTTTAGGGGGTCACACGGTCATATTCTGCTAAGAACGGTGTGTACAATGTTTTCTGCTGAAAAAAAGATTTAGATCAGAAAAGCTATCATTGTTTAGATAATCAGCGTTGACAATAAAAAAAGATTAACGTTAATTATAGTCTAGAGTTCTAGGCCATAAAGGTGACATCACCCCTAATGTTAATGGGAAGTTTAGGTTTTAATTTTCATTGCTTTGAAAACATATTCTTACAGAAAGGCCATGTTTCACCTTAGTGTGATCACTGCTATTACTATTTTGCCTTTACTATCACGAATCAAGGATATTTAGATCTTGATAATATAATTCAACCAAGGATATTAAAGACTTATTTTCTATCATTTCCTTTTTCTTTAAAAAGAAAAGGAAACCAGTGGCAAAATGATCAACGTTGTACAGACACACATGCGCATGCATGTAATTTACGGAAGGGCAACGGGCTTTGATTTTGCTGCTCGTTCCT